>VUQK01003901.1:12171-22884 GCA_015106715.1 Bujurquina vittata | reverse complement strand
CGGCGCGGGGGGGAGGAGGGGGGGAGAGGGGGGGGGGGGGGGGGGGGGGGGGGGGGGGGGGGGGCGCTTTCTCAAAAGGACAATTCACAGAGAACCAAGTGCCAAATAAGAAACTCATTCTTTGTTAGTTGTGCTTTCTATCCACTATTTTTTTGGGGGGGGGGGGCTTAAGAATGATTGACGGGCAGTAATTGCGCAGAATTGCCCTGCAAACACACATTTTCTCTTTGGAGAATTTGGGGTTTTAAGGTCTCCACTCACCGGCCAGGAAAAACTGAAGGGCAAAACTATCCTGGATTTGTCATTCCTCACAGAGCTCCTAAAAGAAAAGGTATTCCCTCCGAGGACAGGCGTAGATCCCATTCCGAAGCTGCAGGGCCCTGCAGCAGAAACTCTCGTCTGATATTCCTTTAGGCAAACTTTGAAAAACGTATGGCACTCGTCCCGTGTGCACTTTCTGTCCGCGCCGCTCCGTGCGCCGTCGCAGCACACGCCGTTCAGCAGCTCTCCGTTCGCATTGCGCATCGATACGATTTGTAACTCGAATTGTCCGGATCCCTCTGACACCTGTTGAAGACAAAAAAAAGTGAGTGCGATGGAAAACTCTGACCCTCGCTACACAAAACTTGCACTTTTGACACTTTGCGTCAATCACACACTATTCATTTTTGCACATGCAGCCCCGTTTTATTTACTTATTGTTTGCAGAGGCATTGTTACACATAACGCTAGCATAGCTTTGAACTTTTTTTTTTAAGGCGACACGCATGCAACCAAAGCGCGTCCAAACGACTGAACCGAGTGACCTTTCCCCGCGTTAAGTTTTGGCCAGAAAAGTCCACGTACCTTGGCGATAAAGCAGAGTAAAAAGGCAGCAACGACTGAGCCCCGTCTCAAAATCATGCCTCCGGACTGCTGTTGCCACTCGTTTGTACTAGTCGTCTGGCCGACACACGGCACCAGAGCTCTCCTCTGGTTTAAACATGCACGAGTGGGGAGCAACGCTTTGATGAGTGGAGCACAGGTACCCGATTCATAGACCTTCCTAGTACGTCCCTCAAGTTCTCCGAGCGTGTGCGCCTCTTCGTTGTCCTAGGTCTCCACTTGTTGTTGAACAAAGTTTACACAGTAGCCATGCGGCGGCCGAGCTCACTGCTGACTGAGTGCTGCTCGGAGTTGGAGATAGCTACACAAGTTCAGCGCCGGAATGTCGGAGCCTTCATATTCATGAGCGGGGCGGCAGCGACCCCGCCCCTCCCTCCCTCCCACTCTCTCTGTCTCTGTCTCTGTCTCTGTCTCAAACACACATTATGAGGATAACCGTAAGAACTCTTTGGCAGTCCTGTGGTGGAAAAATAAAAGTGGAAATAATCTATGACCTGAAGTCATTTTGATGCTCATAAGTCAGCACAAACCACAAACACATAAACAAATTATACCTTGAGACGCGCATCATGCCCCACCTCTGCTTAAGTTATTTCTCTCTTTTTTTTACTCTCACTACAATCTACACTCTTTTTTTTTTACCTCATAAAGATTTATGTCACCTTAATAGGTGGACAGAGCCAGTTCAGATGGGATTTACTCTCCTCTATATTTGAACCATTAAGAAATATACTAAATCATCTGCACTGCAGAATGGGCTTTGCATCAAGGCTGGTGCTGAGTCAAGGCCAGATTCCAAATGCATGGTATGTCAGACAAGCCTTGGATAAAGTGCATAAAATTCCACTGTAGAAAAATGCACAATCTCTCCCAGATTTAAAAAAAAAAACTCATTTCATGGTCAGAAATACTTTTAAACAAGCTAATAGTGACAGCTTGATAGTACTAGGAGTGTATGAAACAGTGCCCCAGAGTGGCAGACCTGCCTGAGAATTGTAACTTACCATTTAAAGCTGTTTCCAATCAACCTCTGCAGCCAAACATAATATCAGGATGGAGACCCCTGCTGTGTAGATATTTAGAGCTTTAACACTCAAAATCACTGATAGAAATCCTCTGACGGTTTGCTGAGAGATATTATTACCACAGTGTCCTTTTGGTGTCAAAGGGCAATGTGTCCCAGGTGCAAGAAGGTAATCTTTAAAACCAGATAGGTGAATTCACTACACACACACACACGCACACACTCACGCACACACACACGCACACATTCATGTGAGAGGACGGGAACTCCCTCTCTGCCCCTGTGGTTAGTGATTTGTGTGGACCAATTACACAGGTCACTCAATGGGTCACAATCAAAGAAAGACACAAAACTGGCAAAGTGGGGAGTGTTATCAATCAGTAACTATGTAATGTTTCACCATCACACTTTATAGCTGTTTATGAGGCTATCGCACATCTCAGATGTATGCGTTTCCATCTGATAAGCAGAAAGGTCTTGGATTTTCTCACTATTTCTGTTCCAAACTGTACAAGTAACTAAGGTGTAGTGGAGCATGTAGCTTATCTTATCTTTAAATGAGATCCATTATGACACAGAGGTGGTGCATGGTAGCTTTTGCATGGATCTTAAAAAAAAAAACAACTAAATAGCAGTAGCCCTGTATTTCTGGTCAACACAGGGGGCATCTATAGCACTGTGCAAAATTCTTTAGCCAGCCCTTCATTCTTTAGATAGGAAAATGGGAAATAGCACTGCTTCCTCACAGTTGGAGTGACATCTGGAGGGCCTGGGTTCGATTCCACCTTGGCCCAGGCCTCTCTCTCTGTGTGGAGTTTGCATGTTCTCCCCGTGTCTGCATGGGTTTCCTCCGGGTACTCCGGTTTCCTCCCACATGTCCAAAGACATGCACTTACTGGGGTTAGGTTGATTGGCTATTCAAAATTGCCCATAGGCGTGAATGTGAGAGTGAATGGTTGTCTGTCTCTTTGTGTTGGCCCTGCGACAGGCTGGCGACCTGTCCAGGGTGTACCCTGCTTCTCGCCTTATGTCAGCTGGGATAGGCTCCAGCCCCCCCACGACCCTGAAAAGTTTAAGTGGCAGCGAATGGATGGATGGATGGATGGATGGGAAAGAGGTGCAACGATTTATTGGAATATGTGCAAACATAAATGGAAACACAGCAAATAAGACAAAAACAAAGTTTGTACAATTCTAATGAGCTTGTACGTTAATATTTGGTGTGGCCACTTTTATTCTTCAGCTCTGCCTGAACTCTTTCAGGCAGTGTTCTTGTGATTTATTGAAGTAGTCCTTAGGAATAGTTCTCCAGGCTTCTTGAAGGACATCCAGAGGTCTTCTTTGGATGTTGGCTGATGTTGGCTGCCTTTTGTTCCGTTCTCTGTCAGGATGATCCCACACTGTTTTGATAATGTTGAGGTCCGAGCTCTGGGGAGGCCAATCCATGACTGATAGTGTTCCATTGTGTGTTTTTCTATCCCAGTATGCTTTCACTGGATTAGTAGTGTGTTTAGAATCACTGTCATGCTGAAAAATTAAGCCATTGAAAATCAGATGACTTCTGGATGATATTGCATGGTGGATCAAAATCTGTTGGTACTTTTGTTCTTGGCTGCTGAAAGAGTCTCTGCCATATTTTACAGATCACTATAGACACTCACTGTTGTACTTCTCTCCTGACTTTCTCCATACACAATGATGGGGATTTGAACCAAAAAATTCATCACTCAATCAGACCTGTTGCCACTGACTTTGAGTCCAGTTCTTGAATAATCAGCCTATTCTCCCAATTTACCTTCCTTACAAATGGCATATTGATGGCCGCCCTTCCACTGAGACCATGTCTGATGAGGCTTCAGCAAACAACAGATTGATCGACTGAAGAAATAGATGCATCTCTCAGGTCCTGTGTCAGGTCTTTGCTGGTCTTTGCATGATTTTCAGCTGCTATTCATGTGCTCTAGATAGTTTTTGTTAGGGTTTCCACTTGTTGGTGCAAAAATACAATTTTATGCATGCAAAACTGTGTTCTCTTTGGCATTTTTTGCAGATTCCACAAAAGAAATGGGAACAAAGATGCGTTTTTGCTACAGGCAGCTCATAACAAAGTGCCTAAAGATAAAATTTTAAATTGATTCTGTGCTAAGTTGTCTGCTATGTGTCGACACAACACTGTTTCATCCCTTTTTATGGTTCAGTGATTCATAGGTCAGTGATAAGCAGCTTAACAAACCCCAAAACATTCCTCTGAAAGTGGTCTGGTACAAGGACTGGACTGAAAATGAATGAAAAAGCAGCCAATGTCCAAAAAACTTTGAAAGACCTTGAGAATTCCTGGAGAGCTATTGTTCAAGAGGAAAAAAGTTACATGAAAGTCCCTGAAAGCAAAATATAAAGAAATGAGGTGCGGCTCAAGACTTTTGCACACTACTGCAAGTGGTCTCAAATCACCGCCGTCAATATTCAGGTGTCGCATTTCCTGTGGTTGAACTTCAAGATGAAAGGTACAGCTTCCTGTCTGCCTGCTCCACTCACTGACCTGATAAGCATCTCAGGTTACAGGCCTAATTTCAATGCTGTTCTGGGTAATTAGGGTTAATTGGAGAAGTTTTTAACCTCAGGGAGCGTTTTTTTTCTTCTTGATGGCAAAAGCCAGTGTTGAGTGTAGGGGTTGCAGACAGTTTCGGGGGGAGGCGGGGGACATCTGTTGTGCCTGCACTGTCTGCCCAGAGGTGATGCTGGTGTTGGGTTGATGACAGGAGTTGTATGAGCAGTGACAGCACATCAATAAAAATAGTTTTTTTGGGGGGGAAGAAAGACAGGATGGTTTTTGTGTTTGCACATTTACACAAGAATCCCCCCCCCCAAATAAGAAAAAAGCAGCTAACTTTCGGTGGTCCCTGCAAGCATGGTTTGTAGTTGTCACAGAGCACAGACAGGGTTTCTCCTCTGAGGCCATGGTGATAATCTCCTCCGGCCTTAATGTGATTATGGTAATGATCACACAAATGACCCCTGGGCTTTGGGGGATCTGTGCTTCATAGATCCCCACACATGGGCTGCACAGGCCTTGTGACTCCACTGGTCAGCATGAGAGACCACCAGACTGAGCCAGTCCTGGTGGCCCACTTCTTTTCTTATGTCCTTGCTGAGCTTGGAAGAGTAGAGTGAATGACCAAATAAATTCCAGCCAGCCACAAAAGAGCTGAACAGCCATGAGCGAGATGGATATCTTTTGTTGTCTGACACTCAGTGCCGTATTCCAATCCAATTACCTCAGCCTTTCGCAACCCCTCCTATCACAGGGCATGGAATTGAAGCCTGCCTGAATTCAGACTCAGACCCCTAACAAGAATGTGGTGGATTAGATGGTTAGTGAGCACTCCCTTCCCCCTATATTTACTAAGATCTGTGCACTCTCTTCTAAAGAGATTTACTGCTCCTACTATCTTTTCAAACATTTATCCTGTTTAGATTTTAATGTCAATATTGTCTAGCCACCAGAGTCAGGGAACAGAATAATTACATTCCTCTATAACCAAACGTTACGTGGCTGTGTTGTTTCAACAAGGAATTTTATCGTGGACAGTCAACAGTGAAAGACAAGAAAGCACAGTGTGACAGACTTGGTGGATTTGATCACAGGGCAGTAAAAGTGACGTGAACATCAGCCACTGCACCGCTGCAAAAATGTAAGAACACATCAGGGCCATGAGTGCTGCAAAAGCTGTGTCATTAGTGAAGAGTATGCAGAGCAAAATGGAATTCCCCCTTTCCACTCAAAAATATGATTTTTCTTATGATTGCGCCTCCATATCTGACCTTCAGTGTGTAGCATGTACCGTGCTGTTTGCGGAGAGTGTCACACTCGAAGGTTGCATTGTGTTTATCTGCTGAAGGCTGCAAGTTTTTCTGTGCTCAGCATAAAATCCTCATTTTAGGCGTTCAAAATCTGTAACTAATTTCACATTATGACATCTGTACCCCCTCTCCTTCACCGATCATCCAAAATAATGTTTGTTTTATTTCAAATTTTTAACCATTCTATACAAGATATATAAGGGTTCATTCTCAGTGTGTATATACACTGCTGGGTTCAAAGCTCTACAAGATGCATGCTGGCCCAGGGCGGGCTTCCAGCCTGCATACAGATTATCACTTAAAACAGCAGCAGAGTATTTTTAATGCCATAAAAGATGCCTAATAGTTACTTGTGCATTAAAATACTATAAAAGTACAGTTTTGAGGTAATACTGGAAACTTTAATTACATTTTCCTGATAGCTGTGTATGTTACAGGTTCCGTATACTGTAATTTTTCATGGAAATACAACACCTCTGAATCAAGGATGCAAATGAGTTTCTCCTCTTAACCTCTCAGATGGTTGCATATTTTACTTCCTGCACTGTAAAATCCAATTAGTTATCATTCCTTTAAAAAAGCATGTAAACCGATTGCATAGAAGTTGTACTAACTAGTGCTGTCTTTGTAGAGCACATTTATACATGAGTTTAAGCAACTGAAATGATCAAGTAATATGTACTCTTGGCCCAGTAAAGACAACTCAGAATTATGATTTCAATCTATTAAATTATTATTAACTCCCCAGAGAGAGAGGCCTTGGCCGAGGTGGAATTGAACCCAGGCCTTCTAGATGTTATTCTAACGGCAAGGCAGCAGTGCTGCCCACCACACCACCGGTCTATGGACTGGACTGTTCAGTTGCTGAATGGGAACTTCTTCTTTGAATGCAAAGTGGGAGTAATGCTGGCTATTTATTGTTGCTAGTGAGCGGAGCTCTAAATTAAATAATGTTAACTCTAAACACTAAGTATTTTGCACTTTTCATATTGGAAGCAAATGTTACTTCATAAATACAAGTTATGAGAGCATATTTTTGATAACCTAGTAAAGTTTACAAATATATGTAAGCCAGGATAGCGATTGGATTTTACAGTGTGCTTCATCTCCCATTAAACTTGGTTTGCAGAAGCTGTATAACATGATTGTGCAATATAGGGCTGAGATTTTACACAAAGAAACCAGGAAGGAGAGAACAGTGGCTTAAACCTCCTGCTATCACATTCCCTCTGATTTTTCTTGCAACTCTTTGAAGGGAGCATATCAGTTACACTAGCATTAGCCACAGGGACACCGAGAAGGGCATAATGTGTTAACAAAGAAATATAGCACTGTACAAAAGTGATTTCTTTATCATTTGACCTATGGGGAATAGTTCAAGTGATTTATTGAAAAGTGCAAACACATATGGAAATACAATATATAAGGCCAAAAACAGTGTCTGTATAATTCTAACAAGCTTGAAAGTCAATATTTGGTCTGACCACCTTTGTTCTTCAGCTCTTTGGCAAACATTCTTGTAATTTCTTTGAGTGGTCTTCAGGAAAAGTTCTCCACGTTTCTTGAAGGACACTCAAAGCTCTTCTCTGGATGCTGTATTGACAGTGTGTTTGGGATCATTGTCATACTGAAAAATGAAGCCATTACCAGTCAAATTCTTTCCAGATGGTATTACATAGTGGATCAAAATCTGATGGTAGATTTCTGTGTTCATAATTCCATCAGTTTTGACAAGATCTCCAAAACCACTGGCTGAAATGCAGCCCCAAACCACAATAGAGCCACCACCGTGTTTTACACATGGCTGTTCATGCTCATTGATGTACTTCTCTGTACATATTGATGACAATTTGAACCAAAAAACTGGATGACTCCAGAAGATCTGTTACCACTGATTTTGAGTCCAGTTCTTGTGTAATTTGGCAGCCTTTTCTCCCCGTTTACCTTCTTTAAGAATCACTTCTTGACAGCTGCCCTTCCACTGAGACCATTTATGATGATCCATCTTCAGTACATGGATCAACTGAGGAGTCAGAAGTGTCTCAAGATACCATTTAAAATTGGTTCTTTGCTGAGTTGCATGTTTAGGCACAACACTGGTCCATCCCTTGAGTTATGTGCCTTTTTTTGGGCTTGAATGAGTCATAGGTCAGCGTTAAATGGCTTAACAAACAAAAAAAGCCTTCCTCTGAAAACAGTTAGGTACACGAGCTGGACTGAAAATGAGTGGAAAATCAGCCAATGTCCAAAGACAAACTTTGAAAGGCCTTCAGAAAGCCTGGAGAACTATTGCTCAAGACCACTTTGCTTTCCTTGAAAGCAAAACATAAATAAATGAGGAGTGGCTCAAGACTTTTGCACAGTACTGTGCAGTGAATTAGGAAACCTTCATGGCTAGGTCAGTCTGTCTGCATGTGAGTGAAGGCTGTGCGAGGTAAAAGAGGAGAAGGAGGTGAGTTCTTAGACCACTACCGAGGGAAAAGGGAGGCTCTCTGTGGTGACATTTAAAAATATCACAGTGTTTACATGACGTGTTTATGGGAGCTGCTTTTACAGAACGTGTGACAGATGGTATCAGCAGTCAGTGCTCAGATAAATATTATTTTCCACCATTAAGAGCGGCTACTTTGTTATTTTCAACATTTATCCTAAAACCCTTTCTGTGAGGTGATGGTATTTTTTGATGTCTGAGTGTATATGCGGTGAGTACCTCAATGCGGTTAGTGCACAGGGAGTCCAGCGGCTCTGTCGAGGTTAAGTAAAAATTGGATTATGGAGGGTTTGTTTGAGAGGATAGGTTTTGATTTTCATTGGTTCAAACTGTGCCTAATTGCTGTGGTGATGCTGTGGGTGAGTCTTTTATGTCATGTTTATTCTAGTTGTCTTTCTTTCTTTCTTTCCATTTCTTCCCAAACTAGTGCTGTGTGTGTCTGTGTCATAGAAGAGCTACAGGGCATTAGGGGGTTTCTGCCGGCCTGCATGCTGACAGTGTCATAAGAGATGAGTGGATACGCAGTCTGCGCAAGCACAAGGTTAAGAACCTGTGAATGGATCATCAGTGTGTGTGTGTGTGTGTGTGTGTCAGTGCACATCCTTAATGGCCAGAGGTGTTCGATCCTCTAATAAGAGGAGGGCTGCAGTCGGTGAAAGAAATCAGATTATCCCTTCTTAATCTACTAGCTTGCTACTTATCAGTGCAGCATTTCCTGGTCTCGTATCCCGAGCTGACACTTGGGATCACGTGATTAAGTGTAACGAGTGTGTAACGCCACAGCACAATTTGTTGTCACTGTGAATTTAAATATGTGTTTGACTGTCCTTGCAGGGGGAAGGGCAGAATACTGAGGAATTTTTAGGGGTTAAATCATTAATCAATGTGATAATTTCTCAGGTGGGAGGATGCAAACTATCCAGGCAGGAAGATTAGAAACTTTGCCCATCGCACCATTGAAGGTGGTCTTTCTAAGTAAGGAGGGACTGTGACTGTCCCCCTCAAAATCAGTGAGTCAGAAAAGTGTTCAATCTTCAGACAGGATATTGGCCTTCGCTTGAGGTGAGTACAGCTAATTACCTGAGCTTCCTATCTGGAGGAGGTGAGACTGATAAAACTCTTCCTCTCTTTTGTCCCCTTTCTTGTCAATCGTCTGACTCTCTGGATCCCTGAGAAAAGCCCTCACTCGCTGTACTGCAAACTCTTTCAGGGAAATGACCTGTAGACTCACTGAGAGGAATCTGAACGCGAACATAAGCCTCATCAAAATGACATCCACTGCCAGCCTTGAGGGAAAATATTGATGCTGGCAAAGTCTTGATGTCCCCCTGTACCATGACGCAGTGGTTTTTCCATGACATGTTTGATGATTGCTTCAAAATGGGTCTGTCAGCTTTAATATAGCCTAGAAGAACCCAGCATTTCACTTTCCTCTAAAGTAAATACAATCCACCGGCTCTCCCACACACACACACACACACACACACACACGTGCAGATGTGTGATCACACTGAAGCAATGAGTTTTGAGATTGAACAGGCATTCGTGAGCTGATACATGTTTTCATGTTCAATCTTTTCCCTCATGAGTGAAGCAGTTTGAATTGATGTTGTTTTTGTAAGTTTGCAGACTGAAAGCCACAGTGTTATTTCAGGAAACATGGATGTAAGTCCATGACATGGCATTAAACACTAGTATGTGGTGGAAGTAAAGCGATTTTACTTAGAAGAAGCCTGTCAGAAAGTTTACCTTCCACTTTACTTCCACTCGCGGTAATAAATTAAAATATTGCTCAAGTGTACTTTGTTCATTTTATATGACAATAAACTAATTTCTTGTCATACTTACTCCTGGGCCTGGACCCAATGCCAACATTTAGAGTCAATACACTGACAATTAGATTACACAGTGTCAACTAACAAAGGAAGGACAACATCCAGTGTGTTTATAGACATGTGTGAGAGACTGAGCTTCAAGAAGTAGAGCAGTCACAGAGAACATGGAAATATGTGGGAACGGCTCAATTACAAGACGCACTGCAAAAGCTAAATTTTGGACGGGTCCAGTTCACTGGAGCATGCCAACTACCTGTTAATGTAAAACTAATGAATCTACTTTCATTCCACAATGACGCACAATGTGCTAGTCTGTGTTGGAACAGAGCTGATATTACAACATTGCAGCTTTTGCAGTTATCTGCTGTGACTTTAATGAAACAAGCTGAAATTTTGGAGAAGCGGGTTATTTGCTTTCTTAGCTGCAGTCCTGATTGCACTCTTGCGCCTATATGCTAAAAACAGTTGGCCGGACTCTCCTCAAAGAATTTTTTCTTTACCTTTATTTTTCTGTAAAGATTCAAAAATGAAATGCAGCTTGTCAGCTGCTCAGCTGGCCGCTTAGTGTTTCTTCTCTACTGATTATTCTTTTAAAACTTTAATACGGTTTAAAACTG
>VUQK01003897.1:3419-13481 GCA_015106715.1 Bujurquina vittata | reverse complement strand
AACAAGAAATGAGTACCCGCCATAAATACATTATACTTTTAAAAAAAGTCAGTCTGTGTTTACTTGGTACTTTGCATATGTTGTGATAAAAACACTTGTATTCCTTCTGAAACACGAACAGTGCGGTCTGTCTGCTAACACAGACCTGCTCTGCCTTGTTAGGCAATGAGTGAAGTGAAACATTTCCTAACTCAGACCTACAAACAAATTGTACCCAGGCTTTGAGGTATGTAGTAAATTCACATGGGAACATTGGCATTTCCTATATACACACTGCTTTAACGTATAATATGAAGGCTGGTACAAAGTATGTAGTTTTAGTATTATTATTATAATTACACAAGGATTCAGGACACAGTACCAATACCAGTTCTGTAGTGCGAGTCGTCCCTCATCGCTGGGGCGGTCCCGTTCATTACTTATGTATGTTACCTATGCAGAGAAAATATGCTGCATGGCTAGAAACAAAAGCTTCAGGCACTGACTGGTCTGCTGCCTCACGGCTGACTCAGGGTGAAAACATGTTTTTCTGCTTCCCCACAATGTCTCCAACTGATTTCATTACTTAGTCTGAGAGGTCATTTTCTCATTCGACCAATGCCTGCAAAGAACAAGTCACTGATAACTTTATTGCTATTGTCACCAGTTACATAGGCGCCAGCAGCTGTAATCCTTTCACTATCTTGAAGACACAATCTAAACCACTGCGGAGTCTGCAGTTTTAGCTGCATCCTCGCTGATGAAGGCCGATAACTGGTATTAACGTCACAGTACTGATGCTAAACTGCTCCTTTGACAATGTTGTATTTTGCTTATTTTGTGTTCACAAGCAAATGAGTACCTTAGAAACGAGCACACACAAACAAAAACAGAAAGCAAATTGCTGTGAGCAGTTGCAATCCTTCTGATCATGCTGTGGACCTTATCCTAACCTGTGAGGTGTGATTTAAGTCCTGCCGGCGCCACTGACCATTTATTTACACACTTAAAATAAGTGTTTTAAATTTTAATACCACAAACATCCTCAGTCCTGAAAACGCTTGATAGTAACAGCATTTAGTTTCTCTACTACTGTATGAAAAAACTGCAAGTTTCTTTAAAAATATAAAAAGTTCTGACCTGTTTTTACTGCCCTTAGATTCAACACTGCTGAACTCCCACCTGGCTTTGTCCTTTTGACCTTCCGCTACCTTCCCGATGCAGAGGGGAAAAGAAACTCAGTTTCTCTGTGTTCTGAAGACTTTTGTGAGGCAGCAAAGATACTAAAATAATAACGCTTCAACAAAAGTTCCAATGTTTTCAGTCTGCTTGGAAAAGAGAACCCTTTAAACACTTCAAGTTAAATTACAAGAACGCAGGCATGAATGTGTACAGACACCTTAATCCAGGATGAAATAACATTAAAAAGCAGGAGCAGCCATTCAGATTAAACCTAGATGGTTTGAAATGCTGCTTTGGGTGTCTTAAAGGATAAAAAAAAAAGTCCTTTTGATAGGAGACCACACACAGAGACAAACAATGAGTTGGTGTGTCTTAATTACAGAGAGTGGAGGTGTATGTGTGTGTGGTCTCTCTAAATGTTAGATCCAGGTCAATCTGTAGTGTAACAGTCATATTGTTTAACACTTAGGATAGATGTGCAAACCAATACATTAAAAACTTCATTCACCTCCGGAGTGAACATTCAATACAGGAGAAAATATTTCAGTTTTTTTTTTTCTTTTAAAATGAAGAAAAGGTTTGATTTGTGGACAGCCACTTGGCACATAATGGCAAAGCTGGTGGACAAAAAGCAGAGTAACTTAAAACGCCCCAAGTGTTGAATTCACAGTCAGAGGAGGTGTGGCTGTTGGAGGGATCTAACCTTTGACCTTTTCTGCTGAAGTCTGCAGTCTTTTCTGTGACAAACTCTCAAAAGAGCTGGCAGGAAGTACATTCAAATAGTAATACAAGGATATAATAGATAATATGCAGGGAGTTTCATAACAAGTCTGGCATTACAGTCCAGTAACCATTATGATCATTTAGGTTTAAATCCAAAAATTAAAAAAAAAATGCAAAAGCAAAGATTGTGGGCAGAAAAAAGTAGTAGTATATTGAAATTTCAGCCAACTTTTGTGGCACATATAAAAGTTTGGTTGTGTTCAGAAGCTTGGATTACTGCCACAACCTCGTAACAGAAAAATGTGATCAAAAATACATCCAGAATTATGTTAAAATGAAAGCTATTCGACCTCATCCTCAGGTAACAGGCGCTCCAGACTTCACACCGTCGTCTCTCCGTGGCTGCCATTACTGAGCCGCTTGTAGAACCGCCGCCATGACTGAAGCGTCTTCCCGGACCAGACCCAGAAACCGGAGGTGATCCCGACTATCATGGTCATCAGGTATTTGATCATGAACACGGTGAAGTCCGGGGTCATGGAGGCGAAGTCGCGCACCGGGCAGGGCACGGCGAAGTGCTTGCAGGTCTCCATGTGCCAGGTCCGCTCCCAGTGCTCCCTGAAGGCCTGCTCGTAGAAGTAACAGGCGATCACTATGGTGGCCGGCACGGTGTAGAGGACGCTGAACACGCCGATCCGCACCATGAGCTTCTCCAACTTCTCCGTCTTGGTGCCGTCGTGCTTCATGATGGTGCGGATCCGGAAGAGAGACACGAAGCCGGCCAGGAGGAAGGACGTGCCGATGAACAGGTAGACGAAAAGGGGGGCCAGGACGAAACCGCGGAGGGCGTCCACGTTGAAGATCCCCACAAAACACACCCCTGTGAGGATGTCCCCGTCCACCTGGCCCACGGCGAGGATGGTGATGGTTTTGATGGCCGGAACAGCCCACGCAGCTAGGTGGAAGTACTGGGAGTTGGCTTCAATCGCTTCGTGGCCCCATTTCATCCCGGCAGAAAGGAACCAGGTCAGGGACAAAATCACCCACCAGATGGAGCTGGCCATGCCGAAGAAGTACAGCACCATGAAGAGGATGGTGCAGCCCTCCTTTTTGGTCCCCTGAGCCACTGTCCTGTAGCCTTCCGTCTTGAATTTATCCACGCAAACTACCTGGTCTTCTAGGAAAAACCCTGCGGCGTAGGCTACCGCCACCATAAAATAGCAGCCAGACAGAAAGATGATGGGCCGCTCGGGGTATCGGAACCGCCTCATGTCCACTAGGTAGGTGAGCACCGTGAATAAGGTGCTCACACAACACAGGATAGACCAGATCCCCACCCAAAGCCGGCCGAACTTCACCTCATCCTCTCGGAAGTACATGATCCCGCTTTGTCTGGTGGGCTCACAGGGGGCTCCGCAGTCTTTGACCCCCATGAATCTGTAGCCCAAGTAGGGGGGCACCTCCAGCTGCAGGGGGCAGGAGAACTGGTGGTACTGGTTTGATTGTGACGGGCGCTGGTTCGGTCTTCCCATGAGCGGGGGGAGGGTTATGGGTTCGGGTGCGTAGGGAGAAGACGAGGAGGACGGGGTGCCCGGTTCGGATGTGTTCTGGCCGACGCAGATATCCCCGGCACCGTGGACGGGGAAAGCCTCGCAGCGGAGCCGCTCCGGCCACTGGAAGCCGAATTTATTCATTAGAGCTTCACATCCCTGCCGTGCTCGCTCACACAGGGACCGACAAGGGGGGATGGCCTGCTCTAGCACCGTACACACCGGAGCATACATGGAACAGAGGAAGAACTTCAGATCTGCAGAGCACTGGACCTTAACGAGCGGGTAGAACTGGTGCACCTCAAGTCCGGCGTCCTCCTGGTTCGTGTGGCCCAGGAGGTTCGGCATGATGGTCTGGTTGTAGGCGATGTCGGTGCAAAGCGGGATGGAGATGGGCTGGCAAAAGCCGTGTTCTGGGACGGATATTCCACTCTCACTGTTGTAATGCTGGGCAGAAGCGGCTGAGAAAAAAGAAAGCCCGCACAGCAGCCACATGATCCGCAGAAACACGGAGCCAGTGGTGAACCTGGCCGCCGCCATAGTTGAGGAGGAGGAGGGGGGAGGGAAGGAAAAACTTTGATCCAAGTAGGGCGACTCAAAAATGGTGGAAAATGGGAAGAAATTTTTAATAAATGACCCAATACTTAATTAGCAGTCTGAGTAATTTCAGTTAAAATGTTTGTAATCGACTTTTCTCCCGTGTTTAACGAAGATAAATCCAAGAGAAGCATTCGTCATGTCATGACTTCTTAATAGTCTTTGTAAGTGACTCCAAGCAGTCCAGTCTTCTCTCCCGGTCCCCTTAAAAAGTCCAGTTTTCTCCCAACAATGCAATCCAGCTTGTTCCAGCGTTCTTAGCCTTTGTAAGTAGTGACTATAGCACAAAATAATGCAGGACAAAAGCGTAAATGCCTAATATTTCCACTGTTTGTCGACTTGAGTTCGCGCAGTCACTTCTCACGCTGAGTGGTTGGAAGTCCAGAGGCTCGCGCGTCTCACTCCGTGCAGATTCCTCCGGTTTCCAGGCGCCCATTCCATTCAGCAGACCCCCCTCCCCTCCGGCGGAGCGCGGGGCGCCTTGAAACAGTCGCAGCGTCTCGGCCAATCACAGCGTTTGTTTTCCTACAGGACTCGTTCCCGATTGGCCGTTACTCCCCCCCACTACCACAGCAAAAATATGTTACAGTAATTACATTACACCAGAGATTTTAACAAATAATAGTCAATTAATCTAGTTTTTCTGGTTAGATTTTCAGAGCTTTTCGCCAATAATTGTATGTGTCTGAGCGCTTAGAATAGTTTTTGTTTAGTTCTGAAAAAGAAAAGAAGTATGTAGGTAAATCCCAAACATAAGACTCAGTTCATATTTCTTTTTATTGCATTTTATTGAATGGCTTATGTGCATGCATTTTACACACACAGACACACACATATACATTGAAATCTTTTTTTAACTAGGCTGTAAAGCAGAGTAAGATAAGATATATTTCATTTATTCCAAAAATTGTGAAATTAATTTGCTTCAGCATCCAGAACATTAAGCAAGGCTATAAAAGCTCAAATAAAATAGCACAGTAAAATAAATGCAATTGCTCAGTACAGTTAAAATTACACAAAGCAGAAGCACACAAAAGTGAACTTAAATAAAATAAAGAGGTCAATTAATACAAATCTAAATATAATACAATAACAAGCTTAATAAGTACAAATTAAACTAAATAAATACAAATAAAGTCCAGTTGCCCATCTTTGTGCAGGCCAACATTTCCGCTCCAGCTGTGCAATAGAGAACTTGATTTATCTTTTTTATGTTTTATCAAATGCACTTTTTTTAATGCAGTTTTCTCTGTTCATAACACAAAGTTGTGTCTTTGAGTGCGCAGCTGTAAAGCTGAGCTCTCCCCATCGCCCCACACCGTCTTTACACACAGCCTCTCACTGTGTGCAGGACATGTAAACACTCTGCAGCACAGTGAGCAAACCATGAAGAAGAAAAAAAACTTTACGAAAAACCTAGCGTCTTAACCACTCAGCCATAGAACGTACTTCTTGCTATTTAAAGGTTTTGTTGCAAACACTTAGATGCAGCTCCTGAGCTGATTTTCAATATTGTGTGGAGCTAAAAAGGAACAACAGCCAAAGCAGGAGTAATTTGGATTGGCAGCATGATCGATCTGCTCAAAGGCAGTGTGGGAGGTGCAGGCGGTTCCTGGGGGCCTTGCTGCATTTGGTGTCTTTCTACCCTGAGTGGGATAAAAGAGGGTGGGGGTAGGCTGCAGTGGGGGAAGGGACAGGAAGAAGAGAGAAGGTCGAAGAGGGCAGGGGGAGAAGGAAAAGGAGACAGCAGGAAGGAGAAGCTGAGCCAAAAGGAAAAAGTTTAGGCATATAGAAAACTCAGCCAGTATAGATTTCTGACTGACCACACAAAGAGATTCATATAGAGGCTGCCAGCAAAATGAAGTTCTCAAGCATCTTTATGACACATTTGACCATAATACTACCAAAAAAGACTGAAAAAGGGTTTTAGTCCTCTAAGGAAGGAGCCACTTTTTTCCCATTTAGCAACCAAGTGCTTTCCCAAAGGCTCAGCTCTTGTTGCTTGCTAGACAGCTGTAATCTCCCCAAACAATCATCCTCAGTTCATCCAGAGCAGTACTCGTATTGTCATAACAAAGACAAAGAAAACTGAACCAAGTGAATGAGACCCGGCTGTCTGAATTCTCAGTTTTATCCACTTATTTGAAGTTTTTTACTTTACGTTCTTTTCATACGTATATGTTTTGTACTTTCAGTTGCCTTCTGTGCATGTCAGTCCTATAACTGTTACTCTACATTTACCAAACAAAGCTGCCCACTGGCATGCCAAGGCAAGTTTATTTTTGCATGAATGATTATCTGTCTGCCTAAAAGCTGCTAGGCCAGTGATCGGGGTGTATCACACCTCTCTGGGACAGGATCCGTCCTCTCCAACAGCCCTGCACAGAATATACTTGGCTGGATTACCGATTGCTGATAAGGGGAAATGAGAAAATGATTTAGTCTTCAGTGTCCATATTTTTATTCACACCACTAACTGTCTACAGATTAAATCTGGCTAGACACGTGTACTTGCATGTCTCCAGCTGGAAAGCTAGTTCCACTGATGCAGAGCTGATGCATGTTGTAAAAATGAAAGACTCCAGCTTTTAAAGCTATTGATTTCGAAAGTAAATGGTGATTTCTCAGGAGAGTGTTTTGTCACACACCATCTGATCAGTGTTACAGTTCGCAAACACTGTGATGTTATACACTAGAATGAGTGAATAAATGGATGCAAGCAATAAATCAATGCATCACAATCACTGAATGTTTTGGTTTTGAAAATAAGATCATGGAAATAAATCAGCTAATTTGTTGCATTCCTTTTCACTATAGTGCTCTTGTTCTGTCTCCTCTTCACATCGGTGCACTTTCTCCCCTCTCTAAAACTCCAAACTCGCTCCTCGACATGTGATAGGTTTAGTTCAGCTCGAGGAAAAATAACAGAAAGGGAAACTTGAACCAGCAAAAACAGTAAAACCAATTCAGCTGAATCACTTTGGTTTGAAAGCGTCACGTGAAGAGCACCAGTTTAAGATGCAATTGTTCAACAAAGGCATGCTGTTTGGAACACTGAGTTATCACATTAAATAACCGTGATCATGACTTAATGAGCAACAGTATCTTAAAACACATTTTACCTATGAAAAGATCCTTGTCATATTTTCCTTTGCTACATAATTACAAGTTTGAATAAAGTAAACAATATGTTGTAATAAAAATGCAACGCCACTGCTTCAATTTTTTTATGAGTAACCCCTGAGTAGAAGTAAAGAACATTGATTGCTTTATTACAACACAATGTTCTGCTGGGAAACCTCAGGTGTTGGTATTCATGTGGGTGCTACGCTGATGCCGGCTACCTAAACATAACAGGAACACCCCTACATGAAACTCCATGACGACAGCAACTTCCTCCCAGCAGGTAATGCGCCACGCCACAAAAACTACTCAGGAATGCTTGAGGTAAATGCAAAAAGTACAAGGCTCTGACCCAGCCTCTAAACTCCAGAGATCCCAGTCCTAGCTGGCATTTGTGAGCTGCATAAGAGGACACCCGATCCATGTAGGCCCCCCACACAGCAACCAACATGACCTAAAGTATCTTCTCCCAATGTCCCAGTGCTAAACTCCACAGGACACCATCAGAGGGGAACATACACAATATCAGGCATTTGGTTTTAATGTTGTGGCTCATTTATATAAGCCTTATTGATAGTACAATATATTAAAAAAAACAAACAAACAAGCATTTACTATAATGTTTCTAGTGCTTCTTTCACACAGTTTATGTGTAGTAATCCTTCCCACATGAACTCACCACACAGAGTTTGAAACAGCTCACCTGGTGGTGGAAAAAGGTCAAAGTTTTAACTGGCAGGCCTGTGCATATTAATGTTAAGATAATGCTACAAACACATTAACTAATCCCAGCATTGTGTTTGGTCATAATTTTTAAAAAGTATTACCAACTAGTTATATTGTGACCACATTATTCTGTGGTAAAAACAGGGCATACAGAGACCTTTCTCCAATGTTGCAGTACAATACATAAATTAAAAAGATATAGACATACATAAATATGATGTATTTTTTTGTAACGTAATTATGGTGTTACATAAAAGTGGGGGTTATGTTGTTACATTATCAAATATAACATTTTTAGAGTGTAAATGTAACATTCAAAGTGTTGTTTTGTAATGTTGCTGCAACTGGCCCTGGCCTTACATTTATACACTAGTACTGCATAAGAGATCACTAAAGAACATTACTATACTGCCCCATCCAAATTTTTCTATTAAGCTCACAAGAGAAAAAACTAAAAGCTTACTTGATTTTTTGAAGAAATCTCATCATTTTGGTTGACTTAAGACAGGTTTAAAGGACACAGATAACTTGCTTTAGTTTAATGACAAAAGCACTTAGACTAGATTGGCCATAGCATGCTTAAAATGCCATTCACGTCTACACACAGACATAAACATGTAAAAACACTGAGTTTATATAACTAACTAGCAAGAAGATAGTAAATGCCCCCCCCCACTCAGTCCCTCTGTCTGAGGTGTAAAACACAGCAGTTAGTAGCCACACCACACACTTCATCATGTCTAACTGTAGCTGTTTGTGTGTGTGCGTATGTTTGTGGATGGTGTCTGCAGTGGTCAAACAGATGTGGGCAGTCCCGCGGGTTTCCAGACAGCCAGTCACTGTTTAGACAGTGGTCTGCTACAGCTGGACATTTCCTGAGGAAGAAAAAAGAAAGGGAGAAAATGAAAAACTAGGGGAAAGTGGGTTAGACAAACAAAAACATACATTTACAGTAGAGTAAGGTGAGATTTACACAACAAAAAAGATTTTGATGGTTTGGACTGTGTTTGCTCCGTTCAAGTGGCTGTAATGTAAAGTATTTGTGCCACCACGTGAAACCCAGCACTGAGCAACTATTTAGATGTTCAGCTGAGGTGAACAAACAGTCTGGTTTGGTTTGAGGAGGTTTTCTAATCTGAGGACAACTTAGATCAAACGTTGGCTGACCAAGTTGGTCTAACCAGTATGTTAAGTGTTTTTGAGGAGTCCATATCGTAACCATGAGCAATTACTGCATGATTCACTGTAAAATAGTTGTAAAAGTTGTATATTTAAATGTTTTTTAATCATATTTACTCTATGAAAAGTCAGCAGGCGAGGTGCAAATACCTAATTGAAAAGTTTACGTTCACTCTCTCAACCATATTTTTATGTCACCATGAAACTACCAAGGCTTAGCCTGCGTACTTTGACCTTTTTTCTTTACCTCTGGAGACTGTATTTAAAGTTAAAACAACTATCATTAAGACTGCAGTTAACATTTTTGTCACAAGTCTTCGCAGCTACTTTTATATGAAACATGTTGCTTGGTATTACAAATGGAACATTTTCATCTGACTGCAGCTCAGCTCTGCAGAAATTTAAAGTAGTTTGGGTTTCTTGTTTTAATGTAAAAATTCAGCTTTATTTTTTTGGTTCATATTGCTTTTAGTAGCAGTTGCTAGCTGTTTTCAATGAAATGCTCTGCACCAAGCAACAGTCTGTCAGAGTTCAGAGTCTGTGGCTGGTGAACATAGTGAAGCATTTAGCAACCACAACCCAATACTTCCCTTAGGAATTGATAGAGGGCAAACCAGAGCTAATAGGACAGTGTATATTGGATTCACAGTCATCTGGTGGACAGAAACACAACTCCAAATGAATAATGGCTTTGCTACATGAATGCTGGATGTGTAAATAGGCGTCCATCTGTTGACAAATTTTCCCTGTTAACTTAAAAGGGTGATAATGTATTAATGCGTTTGCAGTTTCCACTACACTAAGGGAGGGATTTTGGGGCGGGTGTGAGGGGGGATCCCTTAGTGAGATTTTAACCTCTAAATAAATGCACACCCTCCCACCCCACCACCACCCCAAGAAAAGTCTATACCAAAGTTAACAACAATGGAGAAAAGCAGAATGAAACCAAACAAGTGAAGACAAGTTTCTAAAGACATAATGGGAAAAGATATCTGATTGGCTG
>VUQK01003893.1:1774-22195 GCA_015106715.1 Bujurquina vittata | reverse complement strand
TACAGTTTTACATTTTACGAATGGATTATTCGCACTCTGTCAGTTCTTTATGCAAATTTTTAAAGAGTTATTCTTGTAACTGCTCATTCATATCATATATATTAATATCCAAAATATAAGCCCTGATCCTTTTGTGGAAATGGCACACATTTGACATTTGAACACAGTTGCAAGCAGCAGGAACATAGCTTTGGTTCTTCCTCAATAAGGTCACTTCAACCTCATACTGAAACTCACACAAGCATTAAATGAGTAATGATGATGGTCAGCCAGTGTCCGTGTTACTTATTCCAGCAGAGCCGGGAGCATGATGCTCCAGTAAAGGTTGAGATGAACTGCCAGCTTATACAGCAACACAGTGTTCCTGATGTCACCACTTGGCTCCAGTCCTCCTTTTTTTTCACTGTTTGTCTGACAGCTGATCCAGAGTCTCTCTGCGAGCGTGTTGGCAGGGATTCGGGCAACAGACTGTCAGGGCATCCTGACTGCTCTGCTCAATCAAATTCAGGCTTTAAAGAGTAATTTGTCTGTCTGCTGCCAGATTGAAAAAAAAAATACTTTCCACAGACCAGCAGCTCATAGTTTCCTTCCCCAGAAGGAAGGTGGGTAAAACCACGGCCACCAGCTGCTGTTCCTACAAATTAGGAACTGTGTGGAGGTGAATGTTTACATTTTCAGCTGGTTGTGGGCTATTTGAAGTTATTTAGGCAGCTGTTTGGAGCTGTGCTGAGTAAAGGAAAGTTGAATTTTCCAATGAGTAATGGGCGAAGAGTAACTTATTCAAGCTTTTTATGTAACTCCAACACTAGCATCTACACAGGATAGTGTGAAAAGCACATTAGCGCAGCAGCTTCAGGGCACTGAGTGTAGGTCACCCACATTTTAGCAGCGTTCAGAGCCGCAGATACACACTCATTGCAGTTGTGTGCATTTAAACACAAACTATATGCTATAAGAGGAGACATGCAGTGTAAAATAACTGATGTGCAGATTCATATTCCAGTTTGCAGATATTTTATAGATTACAAAGTTCCACCTGATAGCATCTCAAAGATTCAGTACACTTTCTGTCAGTTGGAGGTGGCAGAAAAAGGTTGTGGTGGTTAAAGTGATATATCAACATCTTTCAAGTATCTATGTAAGCAAAAATGTGGTTCAGGCTTGTTTCTGGCTTTATAGCAGGCATCCCCAAATGGTGGACCTCGGTCCGGATCTGGACCGAAATGATGTCTCATGCGGACCTGAACCTAATACCAAAACAGAAATGACTATTTAAAATCTTGTTGAGCGTTTCTGTTTTACCGGCCAGCTTTTACAGTTTTTACGGTAGTGGTGAAGCATCCAAGGAAACCCACAGACCAATTGCATGCGAGTTTGCCCATACCATGTGATAACACCAAGCTAGTTCCATCCGGCCGTTAAACTTTGTAACAAAGCGAGGACGAATGAGAATTTGAGTGAGGTTACCTAGGAAACCACAAAAATAGAAACATAGTGACAAGAGATACAGCTCGGCGAGAGAGAGGAAAGGATGAACTGGTAGCTGAGACTGGCTCTGACTACATTCAGGCACAGGCTTAAAATTCTGGCAGGAAAAGAAAGCACTCACTTCTCTCGCTGAGCACAAATAAGTGATTGCCTAAAACTTTTCAGTTATTAAATGAGTTCAGATTTTAATTCTTTTAAATAATTTGAGACGGTTGAGTCCAGATGTGAAAAAAAATGTAAAACAAACTTTTCAACATTGTTTTTTCTGCTGTTAGTCATTGTGAACATGCACAGTTGTCATGTTTTACTTAGGTTCTTACTTTGACATGTCATCTTACTTTTACTCACTAAATGAGAGAACATTATACATAAGAAATTAGACACATGTTCAGCTCTTTGTTTTGAAATTGTCAAGAAGACAATTCATTTAATTTCATTTGGTAATTCAATTCATGCACATCTGTGTGTGTGTGTGTGTGTATATATATATATAAAATAGTTGGACTTCCGGTCCTTGGCCTCGTGAAATTTTGTCTGACTGGTCCGCTTAAAATTTTAATTGAAAACCCCTGCTTTATAGCAAATGAATCCATGTGATATCAGCCAGTTTTAGCTCAGTTTATGGTCTCCTCCACCTCCTAAGGGATACAGCTGCTAAAAACATCTTAATATCTTAAGCATGCAATGCCTTTTTCGTTAGCTGGAACAAGAAGATAGAAGTTATGAATATTACACTTAAATATAAATGCAAGCAAAAAGAATTTTAGTTTCATCTGTCACTGTCTGCCATGGAGCAAATTTAACATGAATTTGAACTCACCAAATAAGTTTAAATTCAATAGTCAGCTTCTTCGAGCTCTGTTTTTGGTCTCCACCAGCTGCTGAGGGAAATATCTGGTTGGCTGGTTTCTAATTTATCCATAATCTTCAACAACCAGTTGAAAACTCTGCTGCCAGGCTACTGCTTAATAGAGCGGTCCTACAGCGGGAGCTTGGATACATTTTTATATGTTCACTTCATAGAATATACAAATATGAGGCAGAAAATATCTCAGTGTAGTGATTGTAAACACATGATTTTCGCAGTATAAAATTAACTGCTGAAAGTTAAGTAGTAGTACAATGAATATGAAATTTTAAGGGGTAAACTGCAACGTATTTGAGTAAAGTAATTCATATTCAAATTTTAATGATTTCCCAATTTAAACAAGTTCACTCGTGTCTGCAGTGAAACATTTTTTAAATTCTTTTATCTTTCAGCCGTTAAACAAGTCTGTCCTTGTGCACTTCTAATCCTTATTCTTGCAAAAATACATTCCAGACTTCCTCTGAAGCTAAAATGAGGTTCCGGATCCCACAGTCAAATCAAATGACAAATCAAATGGGTGTTTTCCAAAGTTACACACTTTTTACTGCAAAATTCCCACTTTGCATTAGTGTCTGCTGGGCATCAGCAGTCAGGGAAAGATCAAAGAGGGGATTTTGCTGTAAGATTGGAGGGTTCTTTCTTAAATTGTTTATCTCAGTCTGCTGAAGCCTCATATTAGCTTTGGAGGAAGTCTGTAATGTATTTTAGCCCCTATTAGAGACTCTAGGATGTCTGCTTCAGCTTAATCACCTAATAATCTCTCTGATACTACAGTTAAAATTACCTCTGTAAAATTCTGTCTGTGGATCAATACACCTGATGATATGTGGCAAACAGTTCCTCCATCCATCTGTTTGATGTTTCCAGCCACCTGACAAATGAGACCAATAATTCTTGACATTCCCTTTGAGCTCTGTTTTTGGGCTCCTCCATCTCCACAGGGAAACCAGACTTTTAGCTGCTAAAACAAGCATACATCTGCTGTTTGGTTAAATGAACACGTTCTTATATTAGAGCACTTTTCTCCTCATCACATTTTAAGTAAGTAAACACACATATTACGTTAATTTCAATACTTAATTTCAAAATGAGGTTTTAAAAAAATTAATTATAAGAATGCTAATATCTGCAGGGCATTTTCACCGGCAGACCAATGAAAAGGATCAGCCTTTGAAAAGCGATGATGAATGCAAAAACAATAATTGACAAAATTACAGTGCAGTGACCGTTGGCCCCACCCATAACTGACTGTATGAACAGTTAATAAAACAACAATGCAATAAAAAAAATGTGATTAGACTAAAATATTCTGCAGTTTAATCTTAATTTAAATTGCTAGTCATTGGAAAATTCATCCTCATTATGCATCCATAGTAAATCAGCAGCACAGAGCAATCGAGCATTCCCAGTGCTGTTAATTGTATTTCGTGCATTTGTAGATCTGCTGCAAACAGAAAACAGCAGCGCATGAAAATAATGAAAGCAAACATGGCTGCACAGCATTTGCTCATCCACGGACGTTCCCATGGCAATGTTATTTATTGGCTCATTAAGTAAGAATGTTTTCCTCCGCGCTGTATCATAAACACCTCCCGTTCAGTTTAATCTGAACCAAACAGCCAGCAGTCATTCTTTGTCAACTTGTAGTCACACGAAAACACCTGTGCTGTTGACTTTGTATTCACATTTTTGTGAATGACTCAGCCCTCATAAAGGGAATGAGGGAGACGGCTGACAGCTCACACCCCACCTCAGCGCTCTCTCAGCAACAATCCCACGGGTTGTGGCCTCCACTGGCCTCCACTACAAACAAGCCTGAACATGGATGGAAGGAGAGAGGGAGGTTTGGCCTGGGAAGGCTACATAAACACATGGGTACCACCATGTTGTGCAAGTGTTCTTGCTGCAACCTCTTTTCCCACCCAATTTCTGTCTTGCTGATAAGAAGTATTGAGAACCAGAAGACATGCATTGTCATGTTGACATTTTTGTCTAGCATTCTGAAATCCTAGCTTTAGCAGTGTGCACACTGAATTGTCTGCTAACATCTGGGAACATGTTGACAATGCTAGGGGAAAATCATATTTACAGTACGAATGTCAATCAGCAGAATGGAGCCAAACAATAAATGGTAAACACAGAGGAAACAGTCAAGTGTAAACACACTACCACCAGTATCTAGTCTAAATGATAGCCATTTAATAGGAAGTACTTCTCCTTCCCAATCATATGCAAACTACAGCTTTAAGTCTGTGAGCCACTAAAGAGGAGAACAAAAGGTTGTGCTAGTGGCAGGTAATATCCTGGCTAAACCAGAATCTGAAAGGCTAAGCCAAAATTTCAAGGCACACCTATATTCACGCACACGGACAAGGACAAGGCACAAGGACATGTCAGTCCATTTTTTTTCTTTTTCATTATCAGATGAAGTCACTCGGTATGACACAACTATGTTTCAGATGTTTTATCATATTTGATGGTGAAATGCCCGTTTCATTACCAATACTGAGCATATTTTAACACTTAGAGATGACGTGATAAAATAAAGAAGACTACATTTGAAAAAAGGGGCCTGACCTCTTGAACTCTGCCATAGTGTCAGTCAGTCACTTTAAGTTTTCATGCACGATCTGTAGCAGCATTAGTTCTGGTATTGGGGTTATTGGCCTGGATTTTACTTCAGCAGAAGCCCGAACAGCCAGTCGTGAGCTCGTGAATAGTTGATCCAGTCTTTAACTGGTCTTAAACTCTTATGAATGATGGCAAAAATATGAAAATGATGCCCAAATTTCAGTGAGAGCAGTTAGGGTGAACCAGAATAGCAAAGCTGCAGACTGATGAAAACAGTGATTTTCATCAGTCTGTAACTTTGCTGAAAGATGATAAACCCAAAAAGAAATCCAAAAATGATTTTACTTATCGTTTATATGCAGGAAAAACACTAATTTAAGGGAGTTTTACATTTAGACTTTAGCAAAAGGTTCATTTGGGTCTGTGCCAGGAAGACCCAAAAGAGCAAAACTTGGGATGAGCTAAACTTCTCTTTTCTGTCTGCCAGAAGAAGAAAACAGATAAGACATTGAAGCTCAGAAGGAAATAAGGACCTGTGAGGCAATAGAAGCCAGTTGGAGCTTCTCACTAAACAAACTCTTGGCTTTTATTTGCCTTACATTTTCAGTGGGTATTTTTCCCAGGCCTGGCTGGGAACTGTGGGAGTCCAGGAACTCTGTGTGGTAGCTCAGTGACTCTGTGTTTGTCTCCAGGATGCCTGTTGGGTTTCCACGGTAGTGGGAGTAACTAGTCTGAGCCAAGGGTGACCCTGACTTTCTCTCTGGCTAATTCCCTGAGCAGCTGATAGGCTGCGGAAGGGGGAGGCAACAGATCCTTGAATCTGAAAGGTTATGGGAAGGGGAGGTTGAGGAAGCTCAGAAGAATGGTTCCGGATAAAATCACCAAAAAAAGGGTTCTGCTCTGCATTCATGATGGTGTGTGAGTTAGAGTACATGTCATGACCTGAACCATCTCTTGTCCCTTTAAATGAATAATCAACCCCACACTGTTCTCTTACAGGAAATCCAGCATTTTAAAAAAAATACACTCATTTGTTTTATTGCTGAGGGTTAGATGATGTCACTTGCATACCTTCAGATTCAGTCTGAGTAGCCAGAGAGAGGAACACTGCATTCATACAGCCTGATTTTAACCCCGGGTTGGTTGCACCTGAATTTCTGCTGCTTCAAATGAAGTCTTCTGCACCTTTTCCAAAGCTCAATCACCTAAATTAAGCAGCGGGGAGCCCAGACCCTGTACACCTTAGCAGGATTCTGGTAGGAGACAAACCCAAATGTGTCCAGTTGCTGACAAAATTATTTGATCTAATTACTTTAAATTAACTGTGATTAATGCCAAAAGGTTTTCTGTATGCTTATTGCCTGAAAATATCCGCAAAGCTGTCACCAGCAAATGTCAATGCTGTTATTAGTCATATATCAAATATGCAATATGAATCACCAATTTAAACTTTGTTAAAGCTTGTGTTTAGGGTGTAGCCAATTTGACTTACAGGTGACTGCCAGCACACATGGCTGTAGCCGGCAGCTGCCTCGTAGGCACCTGTCCTTGACCTTTTGAACCAATTGTCTTGTTGGTGCTTTTTGGAGCATTTGGACAGATTTATCTTACAGGTGTTATGATTTGCTTCGCAATTAATTTTGCGCCATTATTTGGTCAGTGAAATTCTAGTCCTGTAATTGCAATGAACCTGTGTTTTTGTCATGCAACTAGTCTATGGATAAACACACAAAATAGTGGGCCTACATATGCACATTACACCTACAAGAGCTGCTGAGCTGTGGAAATGTATACCATATTAATGCCAGAAGAGGTCTGAAACTCTGCAGTCATTCAGTCAGCAGAGCATTAACACACTAGGTGCCTCAGGTGTGTGTGCACACAATGGGTCTAACAAAATAAAATAAAAATTATAATAAAATACATTTGTGTTATCGATTCGTTTGAAGTACTGAATACTGAATATCAACAATCATGGAATTTCAGTGTTACCAACCAAGTTTTGAGACTTCCTAGATCAGACTCAGCTTTATTGACAAAGTGCGTGTACTGGGCTCCGTTTATTTCTTTGCACTCAGTGTAGATAACAGCATGGATGACTGACAGTAACAATATGTATAGCATATTTATATTTATATGTGCAGTGGTGCAGAGTGTGAAAATTGTGGAATAAATTATGGAATAAATAAAGGCTATAAATGAGGACTGAGAGAGAGAGATCTGTACAGCAAAAACTGCAGATACAACGTGCTTTGATTCAGCAGCAGGTACAGTATGATGGCTGTTTTAATACAGGCACTATATGGGAGTTCAAAGCATTCAGAGTGATGGCCTGTGGGAAGGGACTGTACAGATGTCTGTTTGGGCATGCAGTGCTCTGTAGCGCCGACCACAGGGGAGGAGTTGGAACAGGTTTTGTCAAGGGTGTGATGGATCTGCAGATTCTGGCTGCCTGGAAAAATATTGAAAATTACATGTATTGTGGGGGCTTGCAGGAGCCCAGCTTTTTTTTGTCTTTCTTTTTTTTTAAATTATTATTATTATTATTTGGCTGTGAGAAAAAAAAATGCCAAAGACTTTCTGGGCAATTCCTGCCTCTACTCTGGCATGCACCTTGGTAATGCTCCTACCTGAGGATGCACTTGCGTCAGTGTAGCAATTAGCAATTGGCTAGAATTCAGTGTGGTTGTTTTGTTTTAAAAAAATACCCAAAACATTGTGGCATGACAATCAAACCTTTAGAATGAATGAAGACGTGCAGTTTCTGGCTGGTTTAAGAGATAAAAATGACAGCTACTTTCTCTTTTAACTCTCAAGAAAATAACAGGCTCATTTTTCCAGTATGTTGAGTCGTTTCTCCGGTGATTATGCAAAGGCTTAATCGACAACATAGAGAAAACAGATACATGTAATGTCAGTTCAGAATACAGTTTCTTCACCAATACTGAATCTACTAATAGGAGCAGAAACATACCACTGTGACTGTTTAACATGTAACCAGATAAAGAGAAATATCAGCTCCTCTCAGCCTTCCCCAAACTCCCCCTCTTAGCCGTGCATCGTTCTGTGAGAACCTGTGCGGTGTTTACAGGAGATACTGCAGGAGTGCCACATTCCTCTCAGACGACTCACGGCATTACACATTATGCTGGTTGGTATCACGTCCGTTGAGGAAAGGTCAGCTTACTTTCCCTCTCTGTTAGCAAGATGTGTGTGGAAGGGTGAGGAGACTTAAAAACACACAGAGATCATTAAGGAAAACAGATACATTGCTAAGTGGAACACATTGTTTTGTTTTGTTTTTTATGACATTGTGTAAGGGAACAGAATGTATGATTGCCCCAAGCTACAATAATTCCTTTCTTGAATAAGCCAACCCTTTGCCAAATAAGACTCCTTTCACAACAACCACCAGTTTGCCAAGACGTTGCAAGTAGCAACACAGGCAGGGCGGGTACACAACAAACCAACCGCAGTGTGAGTAAGATGAGAAATGTGATTACCCCGCCTCAAATGTAATTAAAGTTTTCCACCTTTGCACTCTGCCTTCTTCTCATCCAGCTCTTCCTGTCTGTCTTAACAAATATTTGTCATAACCTCCCCGCCCACGTGCATTCCCATTCGCCCCTCCCTCCCGCACTGGCTGCCTTCCCGTAAAGATGCTGCCTCACTCACTTCCTCATTCCTGAAAAACTAATAAAGAACACTGATGTGGTAACACGCTTCTGCCTGCTGCTGCTGGCTGCAGTGCAGACACTTTGATGCTTATTTGCAAATGAGCTACATGGAAGCGACGCTGATATGTGTGGTTGTGGATTGTCAACTGTTAATGACTGATCCTTCAAGGATTTATGAATAAGAACAGCATAAAAGAGAAGCAGGTGGCATAAACTGGTTTTACTCTGATACTACCCAGTGTATCACAATGCCTGGAAGGATTAGACAGAAAAACAAGGCAGGAATGTAATCCTCTCCTATTGTGTGGTTCACGTTGTGTTTTCATGTGGAAAAAAAATATACAGTTGAGAAACTATGTACAAAAATGACAAATATACCAAATAAACAAAAGAAGTCTGCTTTCAAAAAGAACGACAACAAAGAAATCAATACAGCTTCTACCACTGACCTATACACAGGAATTAAACCCATACCCATACATTTCTTTGGAGCAACAGTGCAGACAGAGATGGCCAAAGGTGTTATGAGGCGCTAAGCAGAATTTGATCTGGGGCCACCACCCATCTCTGCATCGCCAATATTAACTATATATCGTCCGTGTTTGATTGTTTATGCATTATGCATCAAGGAAACCATTACTGTTGCCACTTTTCAAATGTACAAAAGGGCAGACCAGTCACAAACAATTTAATATAAATCTAAAAAAGATTTTCTCACAAAAATTGTAGATGTTAAATCAGAGAATAGGCTGCTGTGCTCAGGCTACTGCCCCCGCAACCCAGCGCCGGATAAGCGGAAGAAGATGGATGCACCCTTGCGGCGCAGTACGTATCAGCCAGTTACTGCTAATCAAATTATTTGATTAACTGATCATCAGCAAGTATGAGCTCCTCTACAAAAGCAGAGGTTTTGGCAGCACACTGGTCTGAAGCATTCAGGTGTGAATTAGGACAATGCTACAATCCCGGGAATGGACGTACCAGCAAATTTGCCCCAAGGTCAGACCGTGCAGTGCTCAGAGAAATTGCAAAAAAAAAACCCTAGAGCTCCATTTAGTCCCTACAGGGTCATGACAGTTCAAAGACCGGTATAACAGGTATGTCTTGTTTGGAAAGTTTGGATAGCATAGATACACATGTATAGCTCACTGCTATTTGAAGACATGCATCCACACAGTCATACTGTCTGTGCAAAAGGGCCACAGTGATGTCTGCAGTGTAAAGTGACTGTGGCCATGCTTAAAGGGTATTTGTTAACACCGCATAAGGGATCAATAAGAAAGTGCAGTGTCTTCCTGGAGTAAAGAACAGATTAAACAGCATTATTGATTTTCTCATCTAACTCTTGGAAAGAAAAGGAGCAGTCTTTTCGCCTGATATGTTGAATTCTTTCTACAAGCAATAAAGCAGCATATCTCAGCAGCAGAAGCATTATATACGTTCAATATACTGATGTCTTCATCATGGAAATAAAACGCCTCCTCTGCACCATTGATTCTGTAGCATCTTCAGCATTAACACAAGTAAAAGGCTATCACTGAAAATCACTGAACGCAGTAACTGACCAGCATACAGGAAATAGAGTGTGCTAGTTGAAAAGCTAAAGGTGTTGGGTGAATCTGCAAAAAGGAAGAGTTTATTTATAAATATGTAAATAAGTATGTAAAGTTCAGTGTTTAAGATCAGATCGATTACCTCGAAATCATGAGTCAAATCATAGAACAGGCTTACTTTTGCCAACTCCTGCTGAGCAGTGCATTAAATACGCTGTATTAGGAGCTCAGCTTTATCAGCTGCACATTCATGTTGCATCTCAAAGGCGTTATAGACAATTCTGACCTACGCAGAAATTTTAACATTAGTATCTGGTTTTCTTATCTCGCCTCACCGAGTCTGACAACATAAATCGCCTAAGCCATGTCACAATGGGGCGTACCTAGCTGACGTAAAAGGCCCTGTTGAACATTCACAAATAAGTCACAAGAAGAGTGACCTTTAATCCTCAAAAATGAGGGTAAGATGTGGTCTGGGGTGCGCATGCTGACAGAGTGAGGAAGGAAAGCTGTTACAAAAAGCTGATTTTGCAAGTTAAAAGGGTTATTAATATTTCTAGCAAAACCATTTTAGCCCATTTTTAGCTGCATGTTAAATGGTCTGGTAGTCCACAAAGCTTTAGTGCTTTCTGTTTCAGGATTAGTATCAATGGAATGGAATCTGAAAAACATGGAAAAAGATTTTTTTTTATACCAGGGTGTCATTTTTTTTGATTGTTAAGTTGGACATTTTTACATGGGACTGTATGAAGCTTGATTTGCTTGTGAAGCCAGCCTCCAATGGAGAAACTTGGCTTTGATTTAAATGTTTGGAACATAACATGGTCCTGAGCTGGGTAGGTTAGCCCCATAGTTCATACGCAGAAATACATTCATCTCAAACACCTTTAATTCCCCTTTGCTTCATTCCCCTCTGCAGAGAATAAAATAATGCAATGAATTTCACCGCTCCCATGGTGCCAATGATTGCAGGCTTTCCGGCTCCAGCTCGGCTAATAGTAACTGCTGAGTATGGAGAGATCAGAAGCCGCTGACCATCAGTTACATAAAGCTGTGTCCTTGCTGAACTTTCCATTGGGCTGTTTGTTAATCAGTCGTTATTAGCAGAGGAAACTGGGGATTAAGCGCTGCGCAGTTTACAGTAATGTAGAACTCAAAAAGGTACAAAAACAGGAACTGACCTTGACTCTTCCTGCTGGCTGTGTGTGTGTGTGTGTGTGTGTGTGTAAATGGACATTCTTACTTCCTCTGAGCCACCACAGGTAGACAAATCCTTGTGTGTGTGTGTGTGTGTGCGCACGCGTGTGTGTGTGTTGTAGATGGAATGTACAACGGTGGCTTTCCTGTATGATGAAATTGGCCAATTGCTTGCTTCTTACTGGCATCAGTCACAGCAGCAGAGAGGCACACACAGTGAAGACAGAACAGAATACAGCAATTATTGCAAACCCATGCAAACAATGCTGACATTAACATTACAAACATGGGTGGATACAGACTGCACTGTACAGAATAGTGATGAGATTTTAACGGGAAATGCTGACTTTCATCCAAACTGAAATTTTGGGATGAACGTTATCAGACTGCAGCCGTGTGTCATGTGCGCACAAACCCGACAACACAAATGTTGATTGTGCAGGAAAAGTGTCTGTTCTAGTGAATCAGACACTCATGTTACCATTTGCAAGGATAGCTTACACTTCAGGGCTACATCAAGGTCAATTGTGAAACGCAAATGATCTTCTTATTATCTGCAGTCAGTAATATTCTGCTTAATCACTTCTTGAAACATGTTGTTATATAAGACTAATCATTTTCGGCTTTGAACCCACAGCAGATGTGACCTCAATGGAAAACAGACTGTGGTTGAATAGTTTGTTTCCTATGTGAGAAAAGTGAACCAAAAGTATTTGTGTGGAAACCATAAAAGGGGCTGATTTAGCAGCGGATACACTGGATCATTCTGTATTAAAGGGAAGGAAACAATACTGTCTCACAGTCTCAAGCACTAACACATCAACTAACACGTGAGTGATCCCAAAGCAGCCATGATCTTTAGCTTCTTTGCTGTTTGAATGACAAATTATCACTAAACAAACTGCAACAAATAAACAAATCAAATAAAGAGAAATTAACTGACGGCCTTTACTAACGCCTCATATCAAATCTTTTCAAGGGGAAGTATTTCATTTCAGAATGCATAGTAGAGGAGTTATTTACTTGGCCTTGTTAGCTTCACACATTTTTTTTCTAGAATACAACATACATTTTGGTGTTCAGTGTAATGGTAAATGGTAAATGGACTAGCTCTTATATAGCGCTTTTCTACTCTGAGTGAGCACTCAAAGCAAAGTGTAATAGCCAAAGTGATACTTCCACTTTTTTGTTTATTTTTTATCAGTGCATAATGCAATAATCATGTCAGAAAGAATCAACTTCAACACATAATTCCTCTTCTCCAACACATATCTGCCAATTCAGATTTGGATTAATGGGATTTATGTATTATTTATATCATTTAAAGTTTGGATGGTGTTAGCTTGGAAAGTATCTGGTAATAAAGTGGAGCTGGACTAAAGGAAATGTTATGGTATCATCATTATAATTACATTTCTTCCCAAGGTGACCATGCATGTTTGCAATAACAAGCCATGCAGCAGTTATCGACGAAATGTGAGCCTTATGATGGTGTTTGAAAAGCCAGAAAGCAAGGTTCCACCTGCTACTTGCAGGCGGTCAAAGAAAATCCATCCATCCATTTTCTTCTGCTTATCCAATAAAGGTTTGCTGGTGGACTGAACGCTATCCCAGTTGTCACTGGTCAAGAGACGGTTGAACACCCTGGACAGGCGGCCAGTCTATTGCAGGGCAGCACCCATGAATATCAGCACAAAATTCCATGGTAAACCACCAAGTACCTGTTGAGGTATTTTGCAAAAAACAAAAACTGCCAACCCCATGGAGTACCAGAGGATAGATCAATATAGTACCAAGATAATTTCCATTCTCTTAAACTCATTCTGTTCAGGGCTGGGCCGAGGTGGAATCAAACCCAGACCTTCTAGATGTCATTGTAGCTGTGAGACAGCAGTTCTAACCGCCACGCCACCTGAAACATGTAGTTGTGATTTCAATACAATTTCATTGAATTTTAAAGGGATGTGCTAAAATCTATCCTGCAGCAATTGAGATACACTATGAACCCACATGTACCCCCCCAAAAGAAAATTCAGGAGACAGTTAGTTGGAGGCCATAGGGACACTTTTTCAAGAAACCGTTTATTTAAAAATAAAAAATGTCAACCTGACAGTTATACTAGAAGACAGGGTTACAAAAATCAGAATATTTGATCATGAATGTCTTTATTAAGTCCAGCATTTACCACACTTGGCCCCAACTCACTACTGTTGTTAAACACACTTTATTTTTGCACAGGAATTCCTTTTTGCGGTTTAAATTTAGCATAATATTTGTTCTGCTAAGACAGGTTTATTTTTAGTGTAGTTATTAGCAGCATGCCAGTAATGCTGCATTTTCCTGTACAGAGGGTTTACGTTGCTAATATTTTATTTATAGATGATTTTTGGCACTTAGAGAGGAAAACTGACATGGAAGCCACAACAGGAAATTGGAAATTGTGTACAGAGATACAATGAAAGTCAGAGGGCACGTGTTCCAGCCACTGACAGTGGTGCTTTTACTTCCAGTTATTGTTAATAGGATGTACTAAATAATGCTAGGAATGAAGCAGCGGGTGCCGCGTGTCGTCGCTGTGTCTCCTCATATAGAGCCAAGGGATAAACATGCAGACACACACCCAGCCTTTTATGAGAAACTGTTATAGATTAAGAAAACGCTCACACATCTCCAAATCCCGCTAACGCTTTTGCTCCCCTCTCTTCCTCTTTGCAGAGCCAGAGCATGGCGATTCTGACCCACTTCCACCCTGCTGTGACCCACATTACCGCTCTGTCGTCAGCCTGTGCAGCAGAAATGTACGGACACAGAAAAGTCTAGTGAAGGATTAAAACACAAAACATGACCAAGAATTTAGAAGAAACCCTTTTTTTTTTTATCAATAACCAAGTTTGAAATGCTTTGAAAAAGGCTGATGTGCAAACTCTTGCAATTATAGTCAAATACAAAGTAAAAGTCAAATGTCAGCACTGGTTTGAACTTCTGTTTAACATGTGACACATCACAAAGAACAAGAGACAAAGAGAAACAAATGTGACAATTTTCCACCAAAAGAATCCATAGCAGCAACTCACGCTGTTATCACATCACATTTGGGAAAAAAGGCTTCCACAGAGGCATTTGGCTGTAGCCGCTCTGGCAGTGGAACAATGAATGCTGGAGTGTTTCCTGTGGGAGACTCTGCAGTGCTGATGGCCCTCACTGACAGTGACATTTGTTTCTGTTTCGTGACCCTGACAGCTAAGTGGAATGTGGCACTTGCAAGTCAGCAACAACAACCTCTAATCTGGAAGAAGCAGAAAAACAGGAGGTGGACAATTTACAGGAATACCTTTGTTGTGTGAAGGAGGTAGAGGCAATAAATGTTGTGTAAGGGATGATATCGACACTTACTTAAAAAAAATCCAGATTTTGATTGGCTGGAAGGTGTGACATAACTAATGGTACATAAGTACAGCTGAACACCTGTTGAGCATGTCATAATGCACCCATATTAATCTGCAAGGGCCTGCAGTACGCCACAGCACCACTATGCATCACTGCTGCCTCACAGCAAGAAGGCTCCTGCTTTAAATCACCTTGCTGGAGTATTTTTGTGGGAAGTCTGCACATTCTGCTGTGTGTGTTTTTGCTCAGGGTATGCTGGTGTCCTCCCACAATCCAAAGACCTGTATGTTAACTGGTAAGGTAGAGTGCATTAAGTGCATAGAATGAATGTATGCTTAAATGTAGCTTGTATTCTGAAGAGCAGAAAGTGCTGTATAAATACTGGTCCATTTTCATACCTCGCAGAGAAAAAAACTCTAGCTTTAAATTGTCAGTGTAATAATTTGTAGTGTTGCATGTGTAATATCACACATATTTCCTCTAAAATGTTACTTTGATGTTGATGGATCTGCATACGTCAACAGTAATGGACAACTGCAAAAACCGAAAACCCCAACAACTAAAAATATGTTTTCAGCATCATGGATGTGCATATGGACTGGTACTGCTGAATCGCTAAACATATCACACTGCATGCTGATAATCCCACATGAACCCTGCTGCCTGCAGATTTCCTGAGGTGTAGAAAATGCCTTTGGCTGTTCCGCCACCTTGTGTTTAGTCTGTCAAACTACAAGTTGCTTTATTTTGGGTGGCTGTGGCTCAGGAGGTAGAGCAGGTCACCTACTAATCGGAAGACTGACAGTTTGATTCCTGGCTGCGCCTGGCTCCATGCCAAATATCCTTCGGCAAGATACTGAACCCCAAGCTGCTCTCCAATACCATTGTTGGAGTATGCACTCTTTTTACTCACGTTTTTTTACTCTGTTTATACTCCACACTGTGGTTAATCAGTTATTCATCTCTGTCTCTCTCTAACAGCATCTCGCTTGTCCTGCTTGCCCCTCACTGAGCCTGGTTCTGCCGGAGGTTTATTCCCATTAAAAGTTTTTCCTTCCCACTGTCACCATGTGCTTGATCATTGTGTGTCATTTTGGCTGTTAGGTTTTCTCTGTATTGTTGTAGGGTCTTTACCTACAACATAAAGCACCTTGAGGTGACTGTTGTGATTTAAAGTATAAATATATTGAATAGAAAAAGACATCACACAAAAATACAAAACACAAATTGGAAATATAATTTGTAATTTGGTGCCTGATCCAGACATGCTTTAAAAGTGATGAGAAAAAAGCAGGATCTTAAAAGCAGGAGCCAGGGGAGAGAAGTAATGAGGTGAATTGATGCCAAAAGCATTATGACAAGCTGCGGCTTGAGGTGAGTGCGTGACGTTCATACCAGAAAGTAGAAAACTGCACCAATCGAGCTAAGAAAAAGGTAAAAGCATAAGTCAGATTTTGACAGCATCGGTTAAATTTTGCACGGTGGCGCGGTGGTTAGCACTGCTGTCTCACACTTTGAATACCATCTGGAAGGCCCGGGTTCGATTCCACCTTGGCCCGGCCTCCCTCTCTCACTGTGTGTAGTTTGCATGTTCTCCCCGTGTCTTGCGTGGGTTTCCCCCGGGTACTCCGGTTTCCTCCCACAATCCAAAGACATGCACTTACTGGGGTTAGCTCAATTGGCTAATATAAATTGCCCATAGGTGTGAATGAGAGCATGAATGTGAGTGTGAATGGTTGTCTATCTGTGTTGGCCCTGTGACAGACTGGCGACCTGTCCAGGGTGTACCCTGCCTCTCGCCCTATGTCAGCTGGGATAGGCTCCAGCCTCCCCGCGACCCTGAAAAGGATAAGCGGAAGGGAATGGATGGATGGATGGATGGTTAAATTTTGTTTATTGAGGTTATTTGGAAGGAGAGTGACTTTATTGATGTGCGATTTCAAGGTTAGGACTGAATCAAACTGCACTCTAAACTTCTGGCAGCAGGATTCACAGTAGTAGATAAATGGCCTGGAGCAAAATGACTCGTGATTTCGTATAGGGTCAGGCTGCTGGGACGACCTCCCATGGTGCTACCTCAGCACCTCTTCTGTCCTCCTTCACTCAGCTGCACTCTATGAGCCTGGCTCTGACAAAGACGTCCCTGTCTTATAAAGAAGTCTCCCAAAGATATAAGACAGAGACACTCAAAGAATCCTGAGCTGAAGCTGATTGTTCAGATCAGGAGTGGAGTGTCAAACACATTCACTCCATTACCTAACCCACCATCATTTTGTTTGATGTGTTTTGTCCTCAAAATAGGACCAACAGCTTCATTGAGAACCATTTCTCCATCGTGCCTGAATGAAAACACACAAAGAAAACACTATTATTTACATTTGTAGCCCATGCACACTGCACAGTGCCTCTTTGGATACTGTACCTCACATAGGCTCCAAAAACTCCTATTTCATAACAGACAGTGTTGAGTGAGACTGGCAGCCCTCTCCTCAGCAGGATGTTTTGTTGTAATCTGGGTTGGATCCTGTCCATCAGAATATAAACTGCTCTCCTTTTGTCATTTTTAAGCTCTGTTAGCACTCAAACTATGTCCTCTCCAAAATAATTGTTCCCTAATGTTGCACAAAGAGAGACACACAAGGAACATGGCTGGAATCCTGGAATAAGTACATGACCAGAATATTGGCAATTGGATATCCCAAAACATCAGAATGACATCACTGATGATGTCTTACCTCCTCCTTCCCTCTGAGGCTTTAGAACAAACTTATCTGGATTGGCCAAAGCCATGGCCACAGTTCGATCCCCTTCTGGACCCTGCAGCCACAAGGAGTGAAAACTTTCATTCTCCTTTATATCGACACAGATATTCCCATCCACAAAACTGAGCAAGAGCGTGGGTCTGTGCAACCAGAGACTTGAGCTGCAAATATGTTTCTTACAGTGTGCAAATAAAATTGAAACAATTGAAAAGATGGAAATTTTCAGAAAGTTCACGCAGTGGTGAAGAATAAAGGTGGTCACACCAAATATTATCTTTCAACCTTTTTAGAATTGCACAAACTGTTTTTACATTCATGCTTGCATGTTTCAAATAAATCACTACACCTATGTCCTATATTTCTGTTTGTGTCTTTTAAGAGACCTTCAGTGAAGAGGGGCCTTGTGCTCTCAGATACTTTTAAAATCCTTACCTTTTCCAAAGCTCTTTCTCAATGCAACGGTGACCGAGTTGGCTCATCTGCAACTCCTCCACTAGAAACAGAATCACTGCCCTACAAAAAGAAAGTCAAGCTGCTGATTTCCTATTTGTCATCCACTGGAATAAGTCTATGAGAGCTCTTCTATATACATCATTTTGTTGCTGCCCTTACCCACACAAAATGTGCTGACCTCCACTGCCACTAAACTTACTTCTGTTGACCATAAAGCTCCCAGGCCTTGGCAAGAGCGGCACTCATTCAAGGAACCTTGCTGGCATCCTTAACACGTTCAGTCTCCTCCCACAAACCAGCAGATCTCAGCATGTGCCTGGCAAAAACATTTATAGAAATGGAAGTTACACAGTGATGTTTTTTTTTACAAACACAGCATGTTTTCAGATACCTGTGAACTGCAGGGAGACGGTGGGAGATACCAAAACCACCCACAGAAATCGTGTTGATTTCCATTTGCTTCAAGAAATCGGTTTCGTTCCCACCTTCATCCAGCATGTAGTCAGACCGGTTCAAACCAAGTGCAATGGACTGGAAAGACGACAAGTTCAGAACAAGTGTATATACACTAAAAATAAAAAAGGGCAAAGCCAGGTCAATTAAAAAAAATATTTTTATACCCGTTTCAAACCTTCCCGCTATATCTGTCTATATACACCAAACAACCTGGCTGTGAATTCATCTGCTTGGACAGTACTGCAATGCAAAAGAGGTGTAGACTGGAATTCAAGTTTTCTTGTGATGCAGATAAGACTACATAAATCAGACAGTATTTTTATAGTTTGATTATTTTATGGCTGTGGGTTTTTAAGGCTACAATTAGCAAAACCAACATTCCTCTCTGTACCCTGCGAGAGCCTCTTCTAGAAAGCCCGAGTCCTGGCTGATCTTGTCCACCAGTGTGTTGAAGTGAGTTTGCACGGCCATAGCCTGGAGAATGGCAGCTTCGGGCACAAGAGTTGGGAATGAGCATATGTCACAACCTGAGAACATAACGCAAATGCATCAAATCATTAATTTCAGACAACAAAGATAGATAAAGGCTCACCACCCCCCATCAAGAAATGCAACAGGGAGGTCACTATCCCAAGTTTGTCTTGACCATAAAGCCTGAACTTGATATTTTTGGTCTTACTGACATAATTTGTAGATATATAGATGTGGATATGGGAAAAAATGGTTTCGGTTATGCCTCAAAAGCTTTTGAATGTGTAAGTAAAACAGAGCAGGTCTTTTGAATGTGGCTTCTAACTATTCCTTGTGTGGGTGGTTCTCTGGCACTGCAACCGTTCAGTTTGACATTAGATTCAACTTTAATATCATTGTACCAAAGTATTCAAAGAAAAGTATGTTCCAGAACACCAACACAGTACAGGCGCTACCTGTACTGGGTTTCCTGACAGTGTACTATTGCTGCTAGTGGTACTTATGTAATGTTAATTCATTTGAACTACTCTTTATACACTAAAGATGATGATGAAACTGCTGGCTTCAGGCAGTCGCATTCAGCAAATAGCTTCATGTTTACATTCATTGCATATAGGGCAAATTTTTTTAAAAAGGGCGAGCCCAATTTAACCAATTCAATGGAAATGCAGCTAATTTCAATGAGGAGGTGCGAGGACCAACTTCTACGATTGTCTGGTCAACAGATACACTATACTGCCAGAAATATTCGCTCATCTGCCTTCACACACATATGAACTTGAGTGACATCCCATTCTTAATCCATAGGATTTAACACAATGTTGGCCCATCCTTTGCAGCTCTAATGGGTTCAACTCTTCTGGGAAGGCTTTCCACAAGGTTTAGGAGTCCTCATGGGAATTTTTTACCATTCTTCCAGAAGCAAACTTGTGAGGTCAGACGCTGATGTTTGACGAGAAGGCCTGGCTCACAGTCGCCGCTCTAATTTATCCCAAAGGTGTTCTGTTAGGTTGAGTCGAGGCTTCTCTGCAAGCCAGTCAAGGTCTTGCACAAACTCACACATCTATGTCTCCCACAAGTGTAAATTCAAAATAAGTGTAATTGTAGCCAACATTGGTTTTCACAGAAAACCGAGTTTCATTACAATCCCTATATTTAGAATAGAACAGCTTTTTTTATTGTCATTGTCATTACATACAACGAAATTTTGTGAGAACAGCCATCCAAAACACACACAAAACAGACAGGGGGGATGTATTCCCGGGCTGCTGCCGATGTGGCGCCGCCACTGAATTTATCCCATGAAAATTGAAAACACCACAATAGGAAAGTTAGGTTAAAAAAAATTCTTCTCGTACTATGCTCAGATGTGAGCACAGTACCAGAGTCCAAAAACCACCCCAGCAGAAGCATTACATTTAGCGGAGACAGCGTAGGAAGGTTGGTAGGGGGAGGGGGGGTACCGAAGGAGACGAGAAGGAACAGGGCATTGGAGCCAGCTGCCAGCCAAAACAGTTTGCTGATAGAGATGACGTGG
>VUQK01003890.1:3252-14472 GCA_015106715.1 Bujurquina vittata | reverse complement strand
AAAAAAAAAAAAAAAAAAAAAAAAAAAATATATATATATATATATATATATATATATATAATAAATATATATATATATTTATTAATCTAATATTTAAGCTCTTTTACCCACTTTTAGGAATGTGTAAGCATGGGCGCATTGAAATCAGTGAGCGTGAACTAAATGGGACGTGCAGCTCCACTTGCACGTATAAGAGCTACGCTGGCCCACCCAAACAAGGCTGCACTCAGATAAACAACTGTAAGAAGAAGGAGACGGGCTGGAAACGCTTCTTTGCACAATGTGTCCCTTGCATTTGTGACTGTGCTTTTTCATGTGGTGAGTAGCTTCCACCTCCACATTGTCGAGACAGAATGAGCATGGTGCAATGCTGTGTGTGTGCAAATGCATTTGAAGGTTGCTTTAAGCATAAATTTGCCATCCTTCCTTCAGGAATTATATCCACTGTCTTTTTTTGTTTGTTTGTTTTTAAGCATCTGCAGGCTAAAACACAGAGAACACATGCTTACGATGCGAGGAGACTGCAGACAAAGAAGCGACACAGACCGGCTGTAGACCAAAGAGTCACGCTACATTTCTGCCGCTTCATCCAATTTTGTGAACAAATCTGGGTGTTTAAGGACAATAATTTAATCTCTCTGGCACACATTCCAACCTTGTGTGCTTGCTTTCTGTGTGTAAAGGATTATGTGACAAGAACAAATCCTTCTGTCACAGCAATGTTAAATTGTTCTTATAGGATGTAAAGGGCCAGAAAACAGAAGTGAGGAAACACATTTCATTGAAGGTATGTGAGAGGTTTAGACACTGTAGACTTGAGTCCAGCAATTATTTACAATGGAAAGTGACTTGTCCCAGGTATTTGACGCCTCAGGCATGATTTTCAACATCATTTCCTGTCCTTTCCAGATACATATCACACACTGTATTTAACACAGCACATGTTTATGTGCCAAAGATAAGGAAAGAAATAAAAGAAACAAGGAGAGAGGGAAGTGAAACCACAGAGATTAGCACCTTGCTCCACCTCTCAGACCATCTGTCGTGGAAGGAGCTGAGACCTTAATCTTGTTACCAAAGGTTTGCTCAGGGGTCAATACAAGCAGGGCGAGTGATGTACAACAAATCTTTTACTTAAGTTGTTCTGTTGTGTGTACTTTTTTATTTAAAAAAAAAATAGACTTTCTGAAATCAAATCTTTATTTGTGTATGTTGCAGGTGACTTTTATGAATGCGAAATGATTTTTTTAAAAGAACAAAAATGCTACTCATGCGTCTGAAGTCAAAAGCTGAGCAGTTAAAGCATAACCCAGATCATTTCCGAGCCGCACAGACCTCAAGTAGGGCTTTACAGACGGCACTAATAATATTCTGACAGGATTATATCAACAGTTATCCCCCATGACCACTATCCCATTGCTCCTCACAGAACAGCCGTTCAGCAGTGCACTTCTGGCCTGTGATACCCAATATATTTTAAAGTAAAAATAGTAACAAATAGCATGGATTAAGCAAGTCACAAATCAAAAAAATTAAAAATACTAAACATTCCATAAACTTTAACTACTGCTCCCCTTTGATTATTTGCTCATATTTGACTCCAGGATTTTTTATTTTTTTGCATAAAAGAATATGTAGCACACAAATCAAAACGAATCGCACAGCAATGTTTTCTTTGCTTGTTTCAACCCAGTTTTGTTAATAAGGATTTTCATTCACTCAAGCACAATGGATTTTATTTTAAAAATGCCAAAATGCCTCAAAATAATATCATTCGCCTATAAGCTAAATGATAACTGTCAGGTAAGGTAGCACAGACTTTTTGTAGTCACTCATGAGTCCGGGGGGAATGAACTCTTTTTCTTTCTGTGCATTTATTAAATGACATCGCTGCTGATAACCACTAGATGTTGCTGTTTTGTCACAACATCCATTGCAAGGGTGCAGTTTGGGTCTGATTTCCTTCCACGTCTGTTCCTGAAGAGTTACTCCTCAACATGCATCACTGTTGAGGAATCCAGGTGGTGCACCTCAGGGTGATGTGGTCATTTGCTTTGGGTGTGTCGTAGCTGATTCCTGTGAGCAGGGACACGTACAAAGCTTAGATGAGAAATACGGATATTTACACACATACAGGGTTGATATAGCTTTCTACCAGAAACGGCAGTGAAAAGAAATAAGTACGTGTGCAGGATCCTCTCTACAAAAACAGACTGTTTAACAGATAACTCACTATTAATGTGTAGCAGTGCTGTCTTCTCCTTCTATAGAACACAGACACGCAAAAATGTCACAACAGAGAATTGTAGAACAACAGCTACAGGAGGCAGTAATTGAATAAACGACCAACTTGCATGTCTCATTACAGCTCATTAAGTCGTCCTCAGATATGTTGAACTGAAGCTCTGGGGAGGACACTCACCCACATCCAGTCTGTCGAATTCTCCAGAGCTTTCAGACAGAAACTCCCAGTGTGTCTTCTCGTCTTTATTTCCAGCTACTCCACTCACACTCTCTAAGAACTGGCCAAAGTTTGCATCCTCCTTCACTGTGAACCTGGCAACACAAAGAGGCAGGCCATCTCTCTATAAGAGCTTCTTTAAAAGCAGAAATGGGTCACCATCAGCTTAAATATGTAAGTGAATCAGTTGGGTCTCCTTTTAAGAATAAAGGCTGATAGGCAGTTATATTAAAGGGGATGTCATGGGTGGACTTACTTGAAGTCGTGCTGTGCATCCCGCAGTCTCCTCAGAGCTCCTAGCAGCACATCTCCCTTTACCACAGTGCTGGAATAGGACTTGGGAGGGTCGTTAGACTGCTCATTCTCCACAGACACTTTGATGGAGAGAAATCCAGAACCTGCACACAAAGCAGTTGACCTGTGATACAACATGTGATGCATAAATACAGAAGATGAACTTCTTTAAAGCGTACCTTCATCCGTGTCTGCAAGAGTGCCACGTATCAGCACCAGGAAAAAGCCAACAGAGAGCAGAGCAGATGTGTTTAGCGCCATCATGAGTGATCTTTTCCCTCGGATGATGTGTGTCTAACAGCAGATCACCTCACTACTTATAGTATGCCTAACCCACATTTGTAAGCATACTCCAGTCCCAGATACTCCCACAGTCACGGTGTGACTTTAAGATACCTTTGCTGAGGTAAAACACTGCATTCACACTGAAGTGCTTTTATGTGGAACTCCATCATGGTTAATGTGTTCTTCATGAACACACACTGTAATCACTGAAGTTACATTAGCTCATTCACTATCTGCCCCGTGCCTGTGGGATTTTCTTTCAGATGGTTTGTTTTCAAAGTTAAGTGTACTCTACAGAGAGTGCAAGGAAAACATTTTTTTCCTTAAGGCAAATCTCATATTATGCAACCAAGATTTTTATCTTGGTTGTGACCCAATGTGACCCAGGTCTTATCAGATGAGTTTGGATAAAGTCATGTAATACATGAATAGAAGCCTAAAAACAAAGGATTCAAAAATGTTTTGTAAAGTGACGTTGTCTCCATCACACCAAGGGTGAGTTACAGAGAAATTAAGGAGAAGAAACACAGCACAAACCTGCTGATTTAAGCCTAAACCAGTGTGATGCTTTCAAAAAATATGATTCCTCCTGGTTAGCAACAGTAAGGAGACGAATCTCGCAGAGAGAGATGGGTTGGTGTGCTGACAAGAGAGTGAGAGTTCGTTTAAAATTAGTCTGATTAAGAGGCAGGTGCGACTGGCTAAAAATGGTTTTGATTTCCTCTCAGGGGTGATGTAAGGCATGTAGGGCCCGCTTGAACGCGAGTAACCCCGTCTGCTTTACCGAAAATAACCCGGGCACTGCAGCATCAGCACCAGGCAGCTGCGCAGGTGCGGCCTTTAAAGAGACAGAGGGGTCTGAAGTGTTTACTCCAAGTGTACAGCGATGGAGCCAAAGCTGATCCTGTGTATCAGCATTGTGTCAGAAGATGGATTATGTGTATTATATGGGTATATAAATCGCTCAAAGTAACAACAGAGCAGAAATCAGCATATTTTCTTTAAAAAAAATGCGATCACACAAACCAATTTAATCAAGGATGCTCAAGCAGTCCGTGTGAAATGAATACATTCAATTAACTGTGGTTGAGTTCCACTTTAAGTTCAGTGTCCCAGCTTTAAATCCCCACAATATCTTTAAAATGCTCATTGTTAATTAGCCTCACTGCAGACTATTGCTTTCATGATCTGTTCCTTTATTTCCCCGAGAGAGTTTATTCCTCATAAAATACGAGGTCAGGATGACGACTTGATCTGTCAAAACCAAAACACTGCTTCCCCCCACTAGCATCTTGCCAGCAACGCCCTGCATCCCAGACCGGCGTGCGCACCACAGACGCACTACCCGGTGAGAGGATAACGGCGGCTGCTCCATCGAGCTGTAGCTGATGCTGCTCAAGCATCTGCAGCACTGTTTGGCTGGGGGGGTTTGTGTGCGTGGTGTGTGTGTGTATGTGATTCCAGATGTCAGCGATTGAAGATTGGCATCTACACCGCTGCGGGAGATGTGTGTGAGTTTAGGCCGTTTGGATGCGAGCTCAGGACGGACGGATTTCACGAAAGGAACCGTCTTTGCGAGGGAAAACATGAGAGGCATCCTGCTCCCCTGACGATTCTCCGGGATGCAGTCATAGTCTGAGGCCGGACATGATTTTAATCTCAGGGGTTGCTGTAGTGGATGCGGGATGATGCGCGCCGCACCCCGAGCGATATTGATAAGGGGAACACAGCTCGGACCTTCATTGCCCCACAGCCGATCTGTATTTCTGCTGGACTGGTGCGCACAGTGATCATCTTGATTTATTTATTTATTATTCTTATTTATTGATGATTTTTCTCGGCTGGGACTGTTTGGGAGACCTTCTGGTGTGGAAGGACTGGGCTGTTATGCCTGAAGGGATCAATTGAGCACTGTTGCTCTCACCCGGGGGGAAACCAGGGCTGCTCACCAGGTCATTTCAACACAAGTATGTCAAATGTTTTGCTTGTATGGGCGTGCACGAGCAATGAAACACACTGTATATTTAGGAATGACTGTTAAAGTCACATTTTCTGCAAAGATGTCCTCGGGTCATACTAATGTATGAGTCATCTACTTAAAAAAAAAGTCACTTCTGCTCTCTTATTTGCTAAATAGTGTAATTGGCTTTCAACCGTTTGTCGTTAACAGGTGCTTTTTGGAGAGCTGTGAGTGTCCCTCACCAGTGACAAGCCACTGCAGGGAGCAGAATCCATGCACCATTGCAAAGCTATACGTTATAATAATGACCATTTTTTATCCCACTGTACAGGAGACTTCATTTATGGCTGCCTGTGCTCACATGTCCTGTCCATGCGAAAACATGGAGGCCTTCCACTGACTGAGAGGCCATTACAGTCTGTCAGGGTTTTACAACGCTTCTGTGCATGCAGGCTCGTAATGGAAAGTCAGTAATGGCGGGATGATCAATAGAAGCCATGGTCAATCTTCATCACTGGCCCTCCTTTATGTGTGGATATTTTATTACACATACAGTAGGTCATGGGTAGCAGACAGTGGCTCAGAGTACTACTGCAAGCACTGCAAGGCTTGCTTGAAAACTGCATGATCTTGCATTGTTTCTTTACATGTATATACTTACAATGTGCCGGTTATTTGTATGTGCCCTGGATGGTAAAAACAGTCCTAATGGTGCATAGTAATAATTATACCAGGTTCAGACCTGCATAACTAAGTTTTTTTTTTCAAGTATTTCAAAATTATTTGGGCAGAATTCTGTAATTTTGGGTGTTAGTTTTGTTTTTTTAAAAGTTAGATACTAATAAGACTTTTATATTATAAAGAAAACAGATTTTTATAAAAATAGTACAAACTTCTTAATGCATTGTGTATTAAAAAGCACACACCAACCCACACAATTACGGCACTCTGTGAGGATATATTTGGATGAGTTTGTTTTTTTAAACATTTGTCAGTAATGGCTTGTGAGTCACTTGACAAGTAAAAATGGAGTGGACACTTTTATGGTGTGGTCTTGTGCAGTTTACTTTACTTTCAAACACACGTCCACATTGGCACTATCCCCTTTAAAGGTTTATGTTGGGGGAGGGACTCTTCTCCTTATAGAAATAGTTTTGACATTAGTCTGAATAAGTCTAAAGCACATGCCAATGCAAGTAATCCACAGTTTTGGACAATATAAAAAAAAGTTGCATAAGCCTGTTGCTTAAACATAGTCATTGGAGGCCTAAACATGTACGAAACCTCACCAAACTTCGCGGCTGTCTCGGGACGCTGTGAACTTTATGTATTTTAAAGTCGTGGAAAAAATCACATGAGAAACAGCTCAGTGGCACCCCCATGACAACTTTCAAAATACGCTCCGTACTGACCTTACTTTATCGTAGAAACGTGAAATTTGGTACACTTGTAGAACTCCCCAAGACCTACAGAAAACTCTCCGGCACCCATGCCCTAAACCAAACAGGAAGTCGGCCATCTTGGATTAAAGGTACGATTTGACCCCATTTTTGTAATTTACAGCCATTTGATCGAACTCCTCCTAGGGATTTTAATCGATCGGTTTCAAACTTGCTCAGCTTGCTCTTGAGGCATGGGGGAAAACTCTCTGAGACACCAAACCTTCTGGGATTCATCCACATCCGGTCCCCTATAATACACAATGGTCAAATCATGACATTGCTTAAGCCACGCCCCCTGGGAACAGGAAGTGCAATGTTTTACTTTAAACAGTCCCTATCTCACCCCAGTGACCAAATCAACATTACAGTGTGTCCAGTGACAGAAGACATGTTGGTGGAACTTAGTCTCCGCGGTCGCCAAAAGGCCGAGCGGCGCTGAGCCGCGAGGGCCGCCAGAAACTGCTTGCAGCTTTAATTATTATTATTATTATTATTATTATTATTATTATGCTAAAAACTCTAGCTACACTTAAGCTACAGAAACCGTTCCGGGATCAAAACTTTCCGCTTCTTGAGGACACGGGTGCTATTACTTTTATGGTTTTTGAAATATTCAGCTTTTTATGAATTTGTTGCCCCATTCAAAATGAATGGGGAATTTTTCAACTCTTTGTCAAATTCATTCAGCTTTGAGCTTAAGTCACTTCAGCATACTTTCAGCTAGAGACGCCATTCAAGCTTTAAAACGAAGCCGTGGTTTTCGGCTATTCAGGTGTCACTCGGTGTATTGATATCTTTTATGGTTTATGAACAGTGACAGTTTAAGTTAAAGGACATTTTCCGATTTTCACCTTTTCTAGAGTGCGCATTCCAAACCTCAGAGTGGAGGGCTTCGAATTTTTCAGCTGAAAATTTTCTCTCTAAACTGCTGCTGTGTCCACAGCATTCACTCTTCAGCCATCATTTTGCCATCAAAACGTAGAGCCGGTTCTCTGCTTTCAAACAATGTCTCTCTCAACTCTGACAAATGTAAACTTTTCAAACTGTGAGGGTTCAAGCAGAGACAGTACCCTCCTCTTCCTCCATCCGGCCCTATAGGAATTTTCGAGAGGATTTTCTCAAAACCCAAAACGAACCCCTTTTTGAAACTGCTGCTGTGACTTCATTTGTGAACACAGGAAAATAAAAATGACACCACTGTTTAGAGCCGGTCCTTGTGACGCTCACAGTTCAAAAATTATTTTGATAGGAGCTACGGTTTCTGATTTAGAAGCATTTGTTCAACAGGTGCACCGAGGTAAATTCAACAGGGCTCTGCCACAGAGTGCCTGCGTTTCAGCAGTGACACAGTTGTTTTCAATTGGCAGATCAAAGCGTGTAGGGGCATTCTGATTGGCTGATGATACTTCAAAGTGATTAGTGGAGCATGTAAGTGGTTCAAAGCATTTTTTGCCATTTCAGCATTTCTTAGCATTTCGGCTCCGATCTTTCAGCTGCAAGCATTCACAGTAGCATTTTCTTCAGGAAATGCTTTTTCTAATATTACAGTTACTCTAACAGCTATCTTTATACTTATCTTAAAGCCACAAATCTCAATACAAATCACTGCAAATTAACTCTACCCGAGGGACTTTACATAAGAATAATATTTTTTTTTGTTAGTACCTAATTGGCTGAATAAACTTCTTCCCTTTAATGCAGTGGGGTGACTCTCTATTTTCAATACACTGCATTCTGTTTAATTTCAAACTTCTTTAGCAGGGATTAAATATATATCATTTCCTCATCTTTACCACAGGTCATCACTTGTTTGTACTGTGACACTGACCCAGACCAAAAAAAATAAAATGTTCACAGTAGTTTTAGGAAGTAACATCATCTCTCAGATTGGAACTTGTGATTTTTTTTTGTCTTTCTTTATTTGGTGTCAGCACAAGTCATTTGACTGAATGTGATCATGAGTTTTGAGAATTTTTTTTTCCAATATGGGAAGTGTTCTTATGGAGGACTATAAGTAAGTATAAAGCAAAGACACCCAGCAGGAAGGTGATACTGGTGGCTATCTTCTCAAACGGAAGCTGCTTTATTTGGAACCATTAAGACAATTAAATCTTTTTTTAGAGACAGAAAATCATAGTTGTTGCATGGGGAATTATATGTTGGGTAATCCTTTTCTCAGCCACGGTGTTGTGGTGAGAAATCATTTTCTGCTGTGTCTGCAGTAATGACAGCTTCCTCATATGAGATCTTGTATGTGCAGAACAATGGCAGGAAAAGCAGTCAGTTAGACGCTTTAGCTTTGAGCAGGAGACATGGAAAAGGAAAAGATACAGGAGAGGACACACAGTCACAGATGTGAAAACAGACTTAATCAACCGTAAACAGAAATACTTACTATTGTACTATGGTAGATTTAAATAAACGAGCCCATTTGCATGCATCCATCACTTTATTAGGTACCACTTGTATTGGGTTGAACCCTCTTTTGTCTTCAACTGCTTAACTCTTCACGGAATGGATTCAACAAGGTGCTAGAAACATTCCTCAGAGATTTTCCATATTCACATGATAGCATCATACAGTTACTGTAGATTTGTTGGCTACACATCCATGATGGGAATCTCCTGCTCTTTTGGACTGAGCTCTGGTGGCCATTTGAGTACACTGAACTCACTGTCACATTCAAGAAACTTGTTAGAGATAATTTAATCTTTGTGATGTGGCATGTGAGCCTGCTGGAAGCATCCAGCAGAATATGGGTACACTGTGGTTATAAAGAGATGAACATAGTCAGTACCCGTACTCAAGTAGGCTCCAAAGTGCCAAGAAATTATCGCCTACACCATTACACCTTTAGCAGCCTGAAGCAATGATACAAGGTAGGATGGATCCATGCTTTCATGTTGTTTACACTAAATTCTGACCCTACCAAATGTTGCAGCAGAAAATGAAACGCATTAGGCCATGCAAATTTTATCCTTAGTTTCTTGGCAGGAGTGGCACCCAGTGCCTGAGTGCTGTAGCCCAGTTGCTCTTCTGCATACTTCGGTTGTAATAAGTTGTTATTTGATTTACTGTTACCTTCCTATCAGCTCAAAGTAGTCTGGCCATGCTCCTCTGACCCCTGACATCACCAAGTTATTTTTGCCACTAACTGCGTAGTTTCTCTTTTTTCAAAAATACTTAGACCAGTCTGTCTGGCACCAACAACCACTCTGTATTCAAAGTCACTTAAATAACCTTTCTTCTCCATTCTAATGCTCAGTTTGAACTTAACTTCAGCTGGTTGTGTTACCTAAATGCTCTGAATTGCCTCCATATGATTGGCTTATTGATTGAGCAAGTGTACCTAAAATCTTACTATCTACAACAACCAAAGTTGAATAATACACTTTTGCAATATGTCTTCTATACCCATAACTTACCTGGGACAACACAGGACAGGATATTGGCCAATATATTGGACCACATGTTGCTAGAAACTTGTGTTGTAGAACTTCTCCATCATCCTGACTCATCGAATGTGGGTAAATCAGTGTGGGAGATGTCTGGCACCGGCTGACTGCTGGTGGGCTTCATTGACGCCACATTCAACCAATCTACACAAATGCAAGTACAAGCCCACGTGCACACACAACACACACATATACATACTACAGCTGGGAACCCTCCAGATCATTTAACACTTATGAAACGCCGGCTTTGTTTCCTCTCACAGTGGCCACTTTCATCCAAGGGCAATATGTGGGTCTATTGTTGTCTTTCAATATTTTGCTGTCAGTTAAGCGTCACTAAAATGGTTTGTGTGAAGAGAATACACTGGCTGTCACACAATCATCCAATTGTGTTACCGCTGAGAAACACGAGCTATGATGTTTGAGTGGTCAAAAAAAGGTTATTGTAGTTACTGGACTGATAGCTGCACTGATGTCAGTAAATGGATGAATTAATGACTATTGCGATTCAGTTTTACCATAACAAAAGGTTTAACGTCACATGATAATGTCAAGCTGGCTGCAGTCATTTTTTGATTTTTGGCTTACTGTGCAACTGCATGATACAAGCAACATTTCAGCATTTTTCTCTGAGAAAAAAATGGCCTTTGTCAAATATTTTTTATTGTTGGTCCCTAAAATATTCTCATTATTTACACTCACCTCTCTGGAAATAAGTTACTGCTGGCTACTTTATAAGCAATCATAATGCGATTTTTATTATACTATATGCCACTCTTGTTGAAGCTGGTAGATGAAATTTAACACATCAAAAATATTTTTAAAAATCCTGAAACTAAATGTGAAGAAACACATGGACATGTAAGATTCTGGATGCTGTACACCATGGGTGCCCAAGTCCAGGCCTCGAGAGCCCCAGTCCTGCAGGTTTTAGATGTGTCCCTGATCCAACACACCTGAATCAAATGGCTGAATTACCTCCTCAGTATGGAGTCAAGCTCTCAAGAGTTCTGCTAATGACTTCTATATTTGACTCAGGTGTGTTGAAGCAGGGACACATCTAAAACCTGCAAGAGAGGGGCTCTCGAGGCCTGGACTTGGACATCCCTGCATTACACTGTTACAAAATATGCTGTTAAATTACAGTTGACTCTTGGTTTTCACAGTATACCCACCGTAATCTACAACAAGAGTTTCTTAGATTTGAAAAACATACAGTACAGTGCTGTATAGAATATAGGCTTTACAGTAAAACACTGCCAACTATGTGGTTGCAATAAATGGTTATTTTAATGTTAGTACTGTAATCTTCGTTATTTTTTT
>VUQK01003887.1:23622-35486 GCA_015106715.1 Bujurquina vittata | reverse complement strand
GTACCATCTTTTTCATCGGGTTGGCCAATTCAAACATTAAATTTGTATGGGTGTCCAAAGATTTAGTTTGTCAGAAATGCATGAAAAATGCTTTAAATTAAATTTATATATTTATATATATTTATATCATATTTAAATTTTTAATATGTTGCCATGGAGACGTCCCAATTTTTTTGACGTATAAAGTGTTTTTAACAATTCTGCCTCCAGAAAATGAGCCTGTCCTTGCTCAGAAATGCATGCAATTTGGTACATACATTCTTCACATCAACCTGAACAAAAACCTGGAGAGGAAATTTTGTAAAATATAAGACGTGGCTGCAGCAATGCCTGTTATGTACCATCTTTTTCATCGGGGTGGCCAATTCAAATACTAAATTTGTATGGGTGTCCAAAGATTTAGTTTGTCAGAAATGCATGAAAATTGGTTTACACATTCTGGACATCATTCTGATCAAAAAAGTCAATGACACTTATATTGAATTTTTAAATTGGCTGTCATGGCGACGTCCCAAATTTTTTATGTTATTCCAAATGGAGAAAATTTGACATTTCTACTACTAAAAAAGTACCCTTTACCTGCTCAGAAATGCATGAAAGTTGATATAAGCATTCTTCGCAAGAAAAGCCTGGAGATGAAACTTCTTTAAATTGTAAGACGTGTCAGGGCGATGCCTGAAACATACAATGTCTTTTGGGTTAGCCAATACAACATTGCAATACTTTATATATTGGGAGGCAAAAAAAAAAAAAAATGGCTCAAACTGGCACGGCCGGGAAAGCTGGGTTCAACCAATTTGTTTTGTATTTATTGGGTGCGGCAATAAATACAAAACATAGTTTATTAACAGCAAATCTTAAAGATGCTTAATGTATAGCAGCCCACAGTACAGCTTCAGCACTGACATCAACAGGTCTTTACCTTATGATACAGAGCACTTTGAAACACTTGTTTGAATCATCACTACATAAAAGAAACCAAATAGAAAATTGAGTGGAATAAAAATGTCTAGTTTTTGTAAATGGTGCTCAGCGTGAAGGTTTCTCTACAGAAGGCGAGATCTTCTAAAAATGGGCATGTAATCGGTAGGAGTGGTAGGAATAAAAGTTCCAAAGAATGCAAGAACAAGTGACATATTTATCAATCGGTTAATGGGGTTTATGGTAAAGAGCCATCATGCCACAAAGTGCGAGTCCTTCTTGAAAAAAAGAGAAATATAACTAGAAACGTCTTTCTTTGCAGAGAGGCTTTAATCCTTTGCTTCAAGGCCATCTACCAACAACCTCCAGGTCTCCTGTGTCTCCTGGGAAACTGTTGTAATTTGCATAACCTTCAAGCACCTTGATAATATCAATAATACCTAGGTTCATGATTGCTATGTCTTTGCTTCATGTTACTCACGTTTCCATGCATTTGGTTTTAAAAAAATTACAAAATGAAGACAATCCGGCTTTCTTTTTTTTTCTTTTTTTTGCAGGATTTTTTTTCCTACCAGGCTCTTGTTTGGTTTTGTATTATAAATCAGTATCACCCCTTTCATTAATAGTGGTGCAGTTTTGCTCTTTGTTTCTTTTGGATCTGAATTAAGAGTCTTTGGCTAACGAGATCTAGACAATTTAATAGGGCATGCAATATTTCCAAAGCTAAAACTGTGGAAGCTGCAACTGCATGCAGCCTGTGATGCATAGACAGGACCTATGTGCTGTGTTTTCCTCAGTTGGGTCAGGGAGAAGTGTGATTTAAGAGCCATCACTTTTCCAATTTGAGGGAAATCCTGTAGCGTATTACTTTTAAGATTTTTAGAGGTGTAACTGGGAACCTGTATATTCTTGTCATAACACAAATACATTCTCAGATTGTGACGTTTATTACTGCCGGTTTCACTTAAAAACACAGCTCCACTCACTCACTGGAGCTGCCATGGTCTCTTTGCCCACCTGGGACACTGTAGCCTTCAGGGTTCACTGGCTATTAGAGCAAGAGTACAGATTGTAGTATTATATGTTTTAATAAGAATTATAAAATTTTGCATTGCAACCCAGAACTATCTCTATTTTTATTGCACAGATAATAACTGCATTTTTAAAAATAATAAATTGACTGCAGAACTATTCATTTCCAGTTTGCATATCAGAAATCTGGTTACTTTTTTGTGCCTTATTCATTTCATATATTACCTTCTCTTTTACACAGGGCACACATAATGATGCTTGATGTATTAAATGAATCGGAGTGATAAATGAGCAAAACTGAGTTTTAGTGTGATAGCAGGGTGAAATCAAATTATGGTTTTTCGGAACAGCGCAGAAACAAAGAGAGTTAGCAGCTCTGCGTAAAGATGCTGGTGGAACAGTGTCAGGATTTGACTAAATACACAGGAGCAAGCGGTCTGGCTGCCCTACTGTTGCTGTGCAAGGTCCAGCCAAATGCAATATTGTGTGTGTCTCTGACAACAGTAGTAAACATGTATGACACCCCATTGTTTTTTCCCTATTGAATAAAACCAAGGCACAGAAGAGACTGTGCTTAATAATGCCATTACTGCAGCAGTGTTTTAGTATCCACAGCACAGAATGGCTATGAGTAATGGCAACATGACATCTCATTAGAAAGTTGGACCTTTGTTCAAAGTCCTAGTAGCCTGCCCTTTGTTTACTACCTGCTGACTCACAATAGAAATAAATTTGGAGGGCTCTACTCCCACCTGCCTCCAATGTTGTTTATGGTATACATGTGTGTTTACTGACAAAAGGCTGTTTTTTTTTTTCAACAAGGAGTAACTATAATAGTTGTGATAGTTATGATGATAGAAAATGTGAAGTGGAAGACTGTGTGAAACAGCCATAAATTCAACAAGCTAGTCAATTAAATTGACCTTTTCTAAAGTTACTCTTATTGTCCATCCATCCATTTTCTTCCACTTATCCGGGGCCGGGTCGCGGGGCAGGAGCCCCAGCCACCTCTACCAGCCCCTCCAGAGGGACCCCAAGGCGTTCCCAGGCCAGCCGAGAGATATAGTCTCTCCAGTGTGTCCTGGGTCTATCCCCGGGGCTCCTCCAGGTAGGACATGCCTGGAACACCTCACTCAAGAGGCGGCCAGGAGGCATCCTAATCAGATGCCCGAGCCACCTCAACTGGCTCCTCTCGATGTGGAGGAGCAGCGGCTCTACTCTGAGCCCCTTTCCAAATTACTCTTATTGTTAATAGTGAAATTTTGATCTGGATCTTCATTATTTTGCTTTTTTTTTCTTTTTACTGGTGCTATTGACTGTCAAAGAAGAAACACTTTTCTGGTACACTTGTACTACTGAATGCAGTCAAAAGAAGGATGAATTCTGTAACCTCAATAGTAAACTTTAAATAGTGAGGGGATTTTCATTTGTAACAGCATACTAAGATTAGGGCTGTCAGTCTCCGCCATGACATATTTCAAAGGTGCTCAACCCTTCGGTTCACATAATAAACAGTACACAGTGCACAAACTGTCTCCCAAAGCCATTCAGTTCCTGCAGAATCCCATGTTAAACTGTGCAACTTTACAGCATTAAAAACCGTAGCATTTGGGCAGCCTGTTAGGATTCACTGGTAACTTAAAACTTCACTGTCGTGGCTTAAAAAAACATGGTGTTCAAAACACTAACAGCTATTAAACAGAAGCCAAATGGATGGGCATTGTTCCAGTGGCTACCTCCATCTTTTATGTACATTCATGGTTAGCGGTGGTAGCCATAAAATTGTATTATTTTTTTCCATCTGTTGTTACAAGACTTGTTGTATACACTGTAAGTATTTCTCAATCATTAATGTAGAGAACATATTTTAAGGGTTTTTTTTGGTAAATTCTCAGTAGGTGAAACATGACAGCATTAAAGCTATTGTTACTTCCCAGGCAGCATATTAAACATAGTAAATATGTTCATGTTCATAGCAGCGCTAAGCCACAGTGGCTTAGCGCTGCTTCAAATACTTTCTACATTTCTGCGTGATCCACACAGAAATTGATTTGGTTGTGTTGCTGTAGCTTAGTCATCAGCAAGACATCAGGGCAGCGTTGCTTATCTCCACTTCTCTGGCAGCTTTTCTCTCTCTGTGCAACCCCACCCAGGAGGCATAGGTAGTTTGGTAATTGTTTGGGATGTGCAAGTTTTCAGTTAGTTGTTAATTGTTTGTTGACAGTGGAGCACAAACTTCAACTTAAGCCAACAATTTGAAAACAGAAGATACAGAAGAGCCGGCTGCATTAGGTTACAGGAATACTGCATCATGTTACCATCTCACCTCAAATTCGCTATATTATTATATTTATTTGATCATTAGTCATCATTGGTCAGGAGCGGGCTTCTCTGACTAATCAAATCCTTTACAGCCTCTCACAGAGTAAAGAAAGGTTGATGCCTATTATCCAGAATCGACAGCTGAGGTAAACAGTGGACTGACAGCGTTCCAAAGAAGTGGGACGGGTAAGACAAGAGAATTCAGCCCTAATACAGGCGTTACTGACTGAGGGAAGCAAACAGTGCTCAGTTGGTTTGCATTTCTTATTTGGAGCTTTTCTTATGAAGTCTGAATTCAAAGAAAACGAATGCAGTCTGTATTTACAGCTATAGGCTGTATGGAATAATTCAACATTATTTGTGTACTTTATATATGTATGCGCAAATAATTTAGTCTAATTTGTCTTAATCTGTCATATAGATTTGCATCACAAGATTCTGTTGTACTCACTCAGCAGTGGCATTATCCATATTTTTTAACATACTGGAACTCCCCTATGTGTATCCTGTCTGAAGATTCTCCTAACAGCCGAGAAATGAGCTCAACACATGCACAACACGGCCAGACTCAGCCCAACAAGTGCTAACAGGGGAATCTTTGAGACCACGCCCACCCCACCACTGCTACAGCCGTAATTATTTAATTACAGATGGGAAAGGAATTGAGTTATGCTTTAAATCACAATTTTTGCTTTTAAGAATTAATTAAACCTGATCATTGGTATAGAAAATAATTAAAATCATTCATCATCTTGCATTCCTTTAGCTGTGAAGCTCTCATTTGTTCTCATTTTTGTGTTATGAATCAGCCCCTCCCCTTTCCTTTACCGCAATCTGCTTTCATGTGTATTTATGCAGTAAATATGGATTATCAAATGTAAGTTGCTCTGTTCTCTCAGTAGTATTATTTTTAAACAAACAACAGATTTATCACAATTTGGTATAAAATTTTATTTAAGCTACAGATTTTGATTTGCAGTTCAGTTTGTTAGTTTCCACACTAGATTCACTTTTTCCTGTTTAGTCTTGATTAATTTCAGCCTTTAAAATTTGTATTAATTAACTGGGGAATTTTTCAAGGACAAGATCTGAGAAGCCAGCAATATAAATTAAAATATATATAAACTGCCTTTAATTTCAAATGCAAAGCATTTCAGTTTAGTTTAGTTTTTGATTTCAGTTAACTATCTTCTTCGCACTTTGATTTTAGCCCAGTTTTAGTTCTCTGTAATTCATGTTTGTGTATTTGTGCAGTCCTGAAAGATACCCAGCTGAAAATCATCATATCATGTAATAAGTTCTCTTCCCTCACTCCACAGACAGATGTGCACGGAGGTTCAACAAGGCACAGACCTCAATCAGAAAGACCAGCACTGACGAGAGACTGCATCGAGAATGTGACTGTTAACGTGCTTTATTCATTTACTTCAGCCCAGCTGCTTTCAGTCCCTATTTTTTTTTATCTGCTGTGGGCTAAGAAATATTTCTTTTATTTAACACATCAGACTTTGGCACATTTGTATTCTTGACTGATAACAATAGCAGACTACCTAGCAGGTAATCTGCTGCATTTTAGCCTGTAGTGTTGTAGATCTTGTCAAAATGGATCAAGTTATTACTCAGAAAATTTGGATTTTGAGCCACCATGCAATACCATCTGGAAAGCATCTGATTAGCAGTGGCTTCATATTTTAACAGAACAGTGATCCAATAACCCTACCAATGCAATACAAGCATACCTGGATAGAAATCAAAAACAAACACACAAACACACAATGGACTATTATTAGTCATGGCCTCCCCAGAGCCCAGACCTCAACATTATTGAATCAGTGTGGGATCATCTTGAACAGGTTATGTTGAAGAATGAAGGTGGTCCAACTCTTTTGTTGCCATATATATTCTATTTTTATACATGTTTACATATTTAAGAATGCTGCAACTATATTTTCTAGAAAACTATGAAGAAATGAGGGGTGGCCCAAGACTTTTGCACACTACTCTAGGTCGCTTACAGTAAATGTTCCCTCGAGAACGTAGTTCTTCTGTCATGGTTCTTCTGTGGTTTTAGTCTCCCTCGGCAGTTTCTTTTTCCATCTTTTACAGGTCTGATTATTTTCTTGTGGATGGAGATGAATCTTTGTGAATCTGACTGAATGCTTGTGCTTGTTGTTATTGACACCTCCCTGTTTGGGGAACAGATGAAAAAATAATGAAGCCATCCAATGTACCTGGGTATTACAAGGATTTTTCCAAAATGAAAATATCACCTTTCACAGACTTGATGGTGCATGGGATTAGTTTGTGCTGAGCATAGGCATCATCTATGCTGTTAGCTATTTGCTCATCATTATTTCTTCAGGAAGACAAAAAAGCACACCTCCTGGCACTGTTAGGCCTTTTTAAATAAGAAACAGTGAAACAGAGCAGCATCAGATTACCTGGCCACTGAAATTACCTAAATATCTAAACATCCCAGCCACCAAACATAGGTGGGCCCCATATGGGATAAGTAAGGGCACACGATATGGGCCCCATACAGTTTGTCCGCAGTTTCCATGGTGGCCCTATAGGGGTTTGCCCGGATAGATATTAAAAGGCCCTGAATACGTGCTCATTCGGACCCAGATGGCCCATGCATGCATGGGCTATGCATGAACCTTGCATGGGCCTCATTTCATTACAGATGATAAAGGTAAAATATATTTTAGAATCTACTAGTAGACAAAAAACACAACTAACAATACTATTATTGTACAATAAAGGGATTATGTAAATGTTAAAAATGCATTTTGGATTACAGGTGGTATTGGGTATGCTAAAATAATGAAGGTATCAAAAACAGAGCACTCATTGTGAAACACATGGCTTGCATCTTAAAACTAACCTCATAGTTAGCGACAAATAAATTGACATTTTAATAAATTATTGTAAAAATAGAACAAAGAGATAATGATTTCATCCACATCTGCCCGCTCTTCACTGGACCTAAAGCCTCCCTCTAATCCACCATCTACTGTGCTCTGCATCTCTCGCTCTCCTCCTCCTCAGGCCTGAAACCCATCCAACTTGGCTGCTCTGCTCTGGATTAGCACTCCTCTGGACTCTCTGGTCAGGTCCCCCTGCTCTCCACAGCAAGCAACCCGCCTGGTTATCCACACTTGCAGTCACACATTCTCCCCTGCTCTGCTCTGCCACCGGGCAATATTGCATCCTTCCACCCTGCAAGTCATCTATCTACAGTCCTCTGTATATTTATCTGTTAATCACATCTAGCTAGCTTTAGCTCATGATATAGCAAATCATTTGTGTGAACAATATGATAAATAGACTGGTACCTATATAGCACTTTCCTGCTCAATTTAAGCACTCAAAGCACCAAAGCACAAAGCCTAATTCATCACACACACCTACGTGTGTGTGTGTGTGTGTGTGTGCGTGCGTGTGTGTGTGTGTGTGAGGCCTTCTGGGGGTTGACCCTGTGTCAGGGGAGGGGGTCAGTCAGGAGGGGATATTGGAGTTTGAGGCCTCAATGCAAGTGTACAAAGCATTCAAGGTGTTGTGGGTCATCGGGGCTATGTGTGTCCCTCTTGTTGTAGTCTCTAATGCACATGATGCCCTTTCACATGCTTTGTGGGTCATTTTTCATGAAATGTCCTGGATCTTGAGAGCATATGTGGACTTTGCTCTCTTTATACCCCCCCAACAGACTTTTCCTGGCTGCTATGAGTGCTGCTGCGTCGCTGTCCTTGAACGCGACATCACGGGTTCTCAGCAGGGAGCGCACCTCAGCATTCATCCAGGGTTTCTGGTAAGGCCTGATGGCGATGGTCTTAGAGGGGGTCACCTCCTCCACGCACATCCTGTAGCCCAGGACAGATGATGTGTACTTGTCTAGGTCCACACTGCTTCTTGATGTTGCTGTCTCTCTGAATATCTGCCAGTCTGTGGTCTCAAAATAGTCCTGGAGCATAGACACTGCACCCTGAGGCCACACAGGGATGGTCTTTGCTGCAGTGTTTCTGCCCCTTGATACTGGACAGTATGCAGGGGCTAGCAGAACGGAGATATGGTCAGAGGCACCGAGATGGGGTTGGGGTGCTGCTCTGTATGCTCCTCGTATGTTTGTGTTTTCACCCCATGTGGCAAAGTTCACATGCTTGTAGAACAGAACCATATTTGCATGGTTAAAGTCCACTGCCAATGCTTCTGAATGTTGTTTTTGAAGTGAGCCATTGCTATCATGCAGCCCCCTGAGAGCTACATTCACGTTAGCCAGTGTGTGTGTGTGTGTGTGTGTGTGTGTGTGTCAGAGCAGTGACAATTTTCATGACAAATCTCTGCTAGAGGGCATTATACTATGTCAGTCATATTGTGCTCACAAAATTTTGTAATTTTTTCCATTTCTTTTTTTTTTCATATAATTGTAAATAATTGTAAAGTGAGCCATATTAATGTTTTCTAGTAAAAGCTTCATGTGAAATTATGAGATTAAAAAACCTGGTAATTGAAATATCACCCTGGACTTACAGTAATTTGAGCAATTCTTTATAAAGACTTCAGGACATGTATAAACGTAAGTTGAAAGATGGTTTGTTTAAAAATAACAGACCTTTCTTCCATGGCAACACCAGTGATATGACTCCAGGGTACCACCACTTTCTTTCTTTTTTATATTTATTTCTATTTTGTTTCGTTACCGTCACCAAGGAAATTGTGTTTTTTGGGTTTTTTTTAACTGTTTGGATGCATGTGTGTGTGTGTTCTGTTGTAAACACGACAGTTTGAAAAGTTTGACTGAATTTAGAAAAATAACCATGTAGTGAATGGTATATGGGGATCAAAAATATGTTCCTTTTGACCTCTGACCTCTTCTTTAAGGTCAAATAAGGTCAAACCTTCGTAAAACATCTTTTATCTTTATTAAAATAATGCTTAAATTCTACTACCTTTGTTTGTACTGGCAACATCAATAAAATGAAACTGGTCAATTGGAGTTCTAAATATTACAAATGAGTTTGCATCCAAATATAATGTTACAGTTGACGTCTGCTCTCAGTTTTAGATTTCATATCTGTTTTTCTTTGAAGTTGACCCCAAAATGTGCTCATGCGTGCCTGTCTCCATGCAGACGTGAGGACGTGCATGTGATCTTTTCCAAATCAAAAGTGGTGAGCTTGATTCATTATGAGAGAGAAAATTTTTTAGAAAGTCCCCAGCAAAATACACCTCAGTGAAACCCAGCATCCAGACACCAGAGGAAGTGAAAGATGGTGAAAGGGAAAAGGGGGAGCCATCAGTCATATTTAACACCCCTCTGTCCCAGACCAGAGTCCTATCATGCTTCAAAACATCAGCCATCATCCCCAAAAGCCTCTTCAGTGTCGTGCATCAGTGATTATCGCCCATCGCACTCACCCCTGTCACCATGAAGTGCTTCGAGAATTTGGTGATGAGTCACCTGAGGCAGACCACCAGTGACGCAGAGGACACCCAGCAGAACGCATACAGGCAGAACTGGTCCACAGCCGACACCATTGTCGCTGGGACCTACCAGGCTCTCACTCACCTGGAGAACAAGGACTCCTAAGTAAGGCTGTTATTCCTGGACTTCAGTTCTGCATTTAACACCATCAACCTGCAGAAACTTGTGTCCAAGCTGGCAGCAGTGGGAACCTCCTCATCCTTATGCACCTGGATCCTGTGCAGGACTCTGTGCTCAAGCCTACTGCTCTGCACACTAATGACCAGCAACTGCAGTGCTCACCTCTTGTTGTGAAGTTTGCAGATGACACAGTGGTGGCTGGTCTCATCAGCCATGGGGCACCCTGGTGCAAAGACAACTTCATGCTTAATGTCCAGAAGACCACGGAGATGGTTGTGGATTTTCGTAGGACTGGTGGAGAGCCCCCTCCTCTCTACATCGAGGGAACAGTATCTTGGTGCACACCTCACCAACAAACTTACCTGGCACATCAAAAACACATCTACCATTAAGAAAGCCCACCAATGCCTGTACTTCCTGAGGAAGTTGAGTAAGGTGGGCCTAAAGTCAGCATCCTCAGCTCCTTTTACAGCTGTATGGTGGAGAGCGTCATGAACACCTGCCTCACTGTGTGGTACGCTGGGTGCACCAATCAGGGACATCGACACATCAGCATCTGCACATACCTGTTTTATTATTGTGTTTACTTATCCTAGTTTATTTGCTTATTTATATTCTATTTTATTTATTATTCTAATTTTATGGTTGACCTGACAAACTGTATTTCATTCACATTATGTCTCATAGTCTGAATGACAAAGCTGATTCTGAGTCTTACAGTGATCTCACACCACAGTCGTCAGCAACAACTCACCCAATGTTTTCTAACCTCTGACAACAATACTATTACTATCCTATTCACATGGCTTTCTAACATATATCTGCTTTCCAGGGGTTGATAGTTTCAGATCCTTTTACACTTGCATTGTAAAACTCCACTGCACCTCCCATTTATTTAAAAACTCTCTCGTCTGTGGTAATGAACATTTTTCATCTTAGTTTTTGAACTCAAAATACATTACCTATTTCTTACAACAGGAAAAAAAAGTAATTTTGGTTTTGAACCCTAACCAATTAATCACTTTCCCACATGATCCAAATCAACGTATCTATGAAAATTCAAACTGGGTGGTTACTAACACAACTGTGTTTAATGCACAGCTGTGATTGCGCTGATGTGAATGTCCTGTCATCATTTACAGGTGTCGGGGTTCCTGTCATTGTGGCGTGGGTGTGGTGCTTTTTGTTTCTCTTTTGGTTTTTTTGCAGGCTGGGAGGCGGGGTCTACTCCTCTTGCAGGGCGGAGCTGGAGGTTGTCTCCTCGGCGACCTACACACCTGGTATCTATCAGTATTTTCTGCAGCATATAAGGACCAGCACTAATCCCCAATCTCCGCCAGAGTGTTGGCACTACTAGGTGGTAACGTGTCTCCAGCCCTCCCTTGATTCCTCAGATATGGATTTTGGGTTTCGTGTGTTTTTTTTTTTCTTTTCTTTGGATGTTTTTTCATCACTCTGTCTCCTCCCTTCTCTCGTATCAGGTCTACAGTCTCCCAGCCTCCCGCCTGCCTGCCATCCCTGGACCTCTTTGCAGAAGAACCACCTTCGTCCTCACCACTTCTCTCGGAGCAACTACTATTCCCTGTGAAAGTAAGCTGTACCTGTCACCCGCCCCTTTCCAAGACCAGCAGTGTCAGTACACCTTCCCTCTCCCTTCACATAGACTTGTCACCTCATGTCTACCTGGTGTACCTACATTGCGACAGATGGTGTATTTTCACTCATTAGTAACTCAGATATTCGCTCACAACATGAAGCAAATATTAAGCGACTGCTTGTATCTCAAAAAACCCGTTAGTTGAGACACCCGCAAATCAAGGTACCGCTGTATAAACATTTATGGAAGAAAAAATATTTCTCACCTTCATCATTTCCATAGATGACGGTACTGAGCACTAAAATAATGAATAAAACTTATGTGATAACATCTAAAACAACTGTAACACAGTGTGCAATTATCAGTGATGCAGAAAGCAGCAGTGTA
>VUQK01003887.1:6711-22082 GCA_015106715.1 Bujurquina vittata | reverse complement strand
TATTAAATAAAGATGGTTATATTTATTTCAGCTCTGAGTGTTTAATATCTAGCTGTTTTATGAGAATGTAGATCTTTCAGATCAATTTGAGAAGTGATTTTGATCGTGTTTCACATTTTATTGTGTCATGTAAAGTGCGGCACCAGTCTTGGTCTTGTCTCGGTCTCGGCCTCCCGTGATCTCGGTATTGACTCGGTCTCGGACCCTAAAAGTCTTGGTCTTGTCTCGGTCTCGATACACTCCGGTCTTGGTCTTGTCTCGGTCTCGGGTTAGGTGGTCTTGACTACAACACTGCCTGAAGGATATTCAGTCTATTAGAATGAACCATGACCTGTTGAAACCCTTGTTGGCACGCATGTCACAGGCCCTGTGGCTGTGTTGAAAATGTTACTTTTCACAGACTCACAAGAGAAAGTTGCTCACTTCTTAGAAGACTGGACCTACGGCTGGACACACAGGAACTCCTGTCAACTGGTCATAATAGCAGAACTCAAACAGTTCATTAAAATAAACATACTGCTATTGATTGTGCTTTGCAGTGGTTTAAGTTTAGTATGCCTTTTTTCTTATATTTTCTCACTTTAATATACAGAAAGATGTAACATTATGTTTAGTTGATATAAATACCCAGTGTTGGTCCTGCTATGATGCCGGTCCCGCCTGTTCCTTTGAAGGAAAAGGGCTGTTTTATTATAAGGTCTAATGTATAACTGATGTTTTACATTATCTTAAGTATTTTTGTTTAGTTTCTCCTATCAAAGTTTTTGACATCTGCTTTATTTTGACTGATCTGCGAAGGATCTGAGTGCGGAAACACACCAAAAGCCTTTTTATGTTAGCTCAGTTTCTCAGATATTTTAAATAGCTGACATTTATTTAATGATTGGTACATAAATAAGTAAATAAATGATACATAAAGAGTTATTCTTTAAATTTATAGTTGCCCTTTTTCTTTCCAGTGCCTGAAGTGACACACGGATCAGCTGTCTCAAATAAACACATGTAAAGAATAACCTAATTTCTCCAGTGCTGTTAGTTACACAGTTTGGGAGAAATGTCCTGACTGCTCTGCCTCTGTGTGGTGAAAATGAAAATGGCTTTATGACTAATGCGTGATTTTGAACTTTTACAGATATCTGACAGTCTTGTGAAGTGGAATTATCTGCCACTTTGCAGTAGTACAGATAAGTATTCGAGCTATTTACTGTAGCTATTTTAATCACTTTTTCTTTCTTTGAAAAAATGCTATGATGATGATATTGCAAATATTTTGAACTTTTCTCTCATTTGTAAAAGCATCTGTGAAACGAAATGAGAATACGCACAATCTTTTTGATTCTTCTAAACAGATTGAGACGTGCAGGGATGTGTCTGCAAATCATGGGATGCATCAGTTGTTAAAAGTTGACTCTCAGACATCCTGGATCACTTGGAGAACTTATCAGTAAGGTACAAAGACAGTGTGGCCTTAACAGTGACTTCAAGCTCAGATTTATGGAAATCCTGTTTAGAGGATGCAATGCAGGACAAAGGGATGACACGACTCCACAGAGTAATGAGATCACTTCTACTTCAGCTACTGCTGAAGTCTTCACTTTCTTAAAACTTTATTATTCCAGTGGGTGTTTCAATGCTGGCATACAGATCGTCGACATATTGGTGCACAATCGTACAGGTCCCTCAGTTTTGATTCAATCCAGAGCTCAAACTTGTGACATACAGTTATGACATTTTACTTGTTTCACGTTCACGGAGGAGACCACCATGAGAATGTTACACATCCTCCAAACACATGCCTGTGACAAACTAGAGGACATCACAATTGCCTCGGAAGAATCGGAAAAGTGGTGGCTGCTGCTGTTTGGACTTTGGCTCATGTTGTACCTTTAGATTCTCTCCTAGATTTAAAGGTACTTTTGAACAAGTACAGATCATGTCTAGCTGGTCTTGGATCTAGAAGGCAGGGCATACATTAAAAAACACTAAAGACTCTGCCTGGGCCAAAGCCACCTTTCATGCTTCACCATCAAACATTTGACCACTTCATTTGTGGAACTTGAAATAATTATGTTGGTTTAACATAAGGTAACAGAATACAGTCAACATATAAAAGTTGAAAATGCAAACATTATTTGATATTGACATGAGATAATTATAAGACATGAATTTTATATATATATATATACACACACATATACCCATGCAAAGGTTTACTAACACAAACTGCATGCAATTGACCATTTTTTATTTTCTTGTTTTCAGTGTATGAAGGCACCATATTAAACATCTCTTTTTGATACAGAAGAACTGAGCCCTTCCCAAATGACTGAACTCAGATATTCCTTGGAAGTCAGTTTCTGATCCTTCTATCCACAATCTTCTTCTTTCGATCACCACCCACAGCTCGCGGCGATGGTAGTAATGTAGATCAACCAGTAAATCAGCAGCTTTCCCTTCATGCTGAGATCTCTCGTTACCATCCAGAAGAGGCCTTTCTAGCCCTTTCATCAAAACACCAAATGAGGAAATATCTTTTGGGACAATAGTGCTCCAGCCGAGTACCGCTGACTTGGAGAATCAGCTGTAAGATGCACCAAAGCTTTTCTGGCTTCAAGTGGTGGCTCGAAATGTTACTTTTATCATTATTATTATTATTTTTAATCTTAACTCTGCTACCTCAGTGTACACTGATAAATACCTCAGAGAGCTTTCAGATGTGAAGACATTATATTGTTCAGGGCAGTCAATAATTAACGTAATTCAAATCAGCAGATGTGATATCAGATCCAGCTGTGATCTCAATCCAATCTAATGAGGCCATTTTACACCTGAAGACCGACTTTAGAAAGACCCGTACTTCAAATGTTAATGCACTATCACTATTCAATTCACAAACCTTAAAAACCAGCAGCTGTGCACTGTTTTCAGCAAGTCCAATAAAAGTCAATCCCATCCCTTCCTCTGAGACTCCAGACTAATGCACACAAGCACCTCTCTCACATTGATTAGACTTCTTGATCACTGTATTGACCTGGGCATACTAACCTGCCAATAAAAGCTAGCCTGGCTACCTGCATCATCAGCCATCAGTTAATAAAGTGCTGTGCATGTGTATGTGTTTGGGTAATCAATTACCACATACAGCAGCCTTGAAACATTTCTTCTTCCTGTCAGCAGCAATACATGGGAAAGTACCGTATTTTTCGGACTATAGGTCGCTCCGGAGTATAGGTCGCACCCTCGGCCAAACTATGAAAAAAACTGCGACTTATAGTCCGGAAAATATGGTATGTTTTTGAATTATATTGAAGCCTGTGAAACAATTGCAGGTGAATTCATATTTAAAAAGCGGGAAGAAATTTCAGAGAGAGTCTAGACTTCATTGGGTCTTTTCACCATTTAGGTAGCAGTCTAAATGATGAAAAGGTCATTTAGGCTTTCTGCAGGAAGAAATTTTTTTCTTATTTCTCCCTGCAAAAACTAGTGTTTACACATTTGTACTTGTTGGAATTGGTATTGGACTTTGAATGGCTTAGCAAGCTGTTTCCACATATATTTCCCTACAGCTGAACTACTTGCAGCCACAGGATTCCCACCCAGCTTCCCTTTAGAAAGAACACGTGTTTAAGGCTTCCCTTTTTGAGATGTTTAACACCCCAAGTAAATGCACTAAACTAAAGAAAAACTTTAGAAATTCAAAAAGTTCAAAACAAAGTTCACATCAATGAGAGGTGAATGTTTTTGACACTGCTTCATCAGCGAAATAATCTACTTTTATATTCATTTCCATCTCTGTTTCCACCTGATCACACAGGGATTGATTCCCATTATCACTAGGAATTAGTAATGACAATTTATACAGCCAGCAGTGCACGGAAGCAGGAAGCGCTGAACAGTTATTTACAGGACAGGCTGAGCAGAAAACATCAATATGGAAATGTGCATTTGCATTAAACGAGACTAGGCAGGATAGTGTTGTGTCTTAGAAAGGAGGCAGTGGTGTTAACTTTTGCAGCTCAGAACTCGAGATGTTTTTATCCAAAGAGAAAATTCCGTTTTATGTCCTCCGGGACATCAGCTCATTAAAAGAAACCATAGAACTTTTATCGAGCAGTCACGACTGGAAAGACATGAGCTTGTTTCCATGCTGTCACTTTAAAATAAAATTCCTATCTAGTAGGCAGCCACTGCTTTAACTTTAATGCTGGCTAGAAATTTCCATCAGAGTCAATTTTCCCTATGACTTTTACCTCTGGCTCTTTCCACAAAACTATGTCTAAAAGCTTGTAAAATAAAAACACTTTAACCACATATTTTAATGGGACACACTTGCAGTGGCAACAAAATATTGAGGACATTAGCTCTTTGTAGGTCACTTCATCTTCTGTCTTACTCATCAGTCAGTGTACTTATGCTGTTCTGCTTGTTCACTGCATGCAAACTGCGGGTTTGGCAGCGAGTGAAGCTGTTCTCATGTGGCCACGATGGAGGCCGCGTGCTGACAGGAACATATGGCTGGACTCACGGGCCAAATCCTGCAGCACTCCAGTCACAAGTGGAAGTTGTCAAGGGGTGTTATCTAGTTGAATGGACAAGCTTAACATACCTGTTCAAGGGGTATTCATGCTTTTTTTTTTAAATAAAGATCACGTGAAGATGTACCACATGATGTAAATTCCTCTACCAGAGTGACGTATCCGTCTGAGGAACCAAAGCAGAGAATAACAGCTGATTGTTTTATATAGTTACATATGTTTATTATTATAATTTTATGTAGTTATAAAGTGTTATACTATTTAGTTATAGTATACACGCACACACAAACACACACATATATATGTCAGTGGCGGATGCTGGTATTTCAAGGAGTGGACGCTCCTTGTGTCGGTTTATTTATACGTAAATTCTACCCTCCGTTCCTTTTCAAGAAAATGATCTGTGACCCTGTCGTACCAACAAGGCGTCTTTTCCAGGGACTTGACTAGTGTCCTCTCAATGGCCAGCAGAGCTAGGCTGCTTAAGCGGCCTTGGCCCATGGTGTTGCGGGTGTAAGACTTGAGCCGCTTTAAACAGGAGAAGCTCCTTTTTTTCCCTTTTTTATGCTTGAGTGAAAAAGCAACCAATGTCCAAAGAAAAGCTTTGAAAGCGCTTCTGAACACCTGGAGAACTATTGCTTAAGAACATTTTAAAAATTAAAAGAAAGTCTGAATCCTCAGAAGTAAAGCATAAGGAAATGTGGGGTGGCTTAACACTTTTGCACAACACTGTACATTTGCTTTAAAGTGGCTCTGACTGCAATGGTTCATGTCCATGTATATGACAATACAATACATCTTTGTGGCTCTTTGCCTCTGCAGCTCAGTCTTATTGGAAAAGACAAAGAGATGAGGGCAAGCTTTGCTGCTCAAGAACTTCAAGACTGAAAAAAACGATTCACTGTGATCTCCTCTAGATGCACAATTCATACAGTGAAAGGTAGACAGCCTGGACCCTGTGCTGTGGTGATGCTCACTGAGATAAGACTTATTGTTTTTGAATAAATCCCCTCAAAGTGCAGGGTCCACCAAAGCTTTAATTAACATTAGTCTGACATAGCCAACCTTTCCATGATGTCATTTTGAGCTTTAGAATATTCTCTCAATTTTTCTGAGACAGTCGCTGTAGCTACCGGGACAATTTGTGCTTTCAAAGTGCACCTCAGAGGTTTCTGAAACTCCAACAGGATTGCAGATTGTGGGGCGGTGGCTTCATCTGTGCATATGAAACACAGATGAAGCCACATTATTGTTTCGGTCACTCTGTTAATTTGTTGGAACCCAAAGTGACTATATTTGGATGGTGCAGTGCTTAAAATATACAGGTGCAAAACACAAATCCATGTATATGCTCATAAGTGACTCAACAAAAACCGGAGCACAAAGTTCTTCTTTTGGATGGTCAGAGCATAATCTGTTTGAAGAAAAATTGTCAGGCTCTCTTGATCCAAAAGCTGTGATGTGGTGTGATGTAAGATTTCCTAACCAAGTGTCATCATGTGACCAGGAAAATGTGAAGAAAGAAAAGTCTTTGTGACTGTGGGCCGTGCTGTATGCATGTGCGTGAGAGTAGCTATTCAACCAAGGCTAATTAGATTTTGGTGAAACTATTCCATCAGGTTTTCATCAGTAAAAGAAAGTTCAGCACTGAGTTATTTACTGCTTTTTATAGTCACATTGTACTGTAGCAATTACACAAGTGTTACACTTTTGACCGTGTGCAGACAACAGAGACAGCAGGGCTGTAATATTGTACAGTGATGAAATAATAAACAGACTTATGACATTGAGAGGCTGTGACATTTTTAAGCCTCCGTTATTAATGCTGCTCCTGCTGTGATACATTATGCACTCACCACTCACCTCCTGCTGTCCAACGCAAAGAGCCAGAGCACATCAAATGTCTGGCACAGAGGTCGTACACGCTACAGTCACATCTATTAATGAGATTGACTGAATAATTGAGAAAAAAAATTAAAGATGAAAAAAGGAAATTGATAAAATATGAAGGTGGCATCTGGATGCTTTTTCAGTGGGACCCTCTCTTCCAGTCTGGCAGCTGACATAAACATAGACCAGCTTTCTCTGCGCCTTCTTTGTCCTTTGCTTTTTCCTCTTACACTTGTTGACCTCTCTTTTCTTCTGTGCTTCCCCCGACTTTCCGCCTCTTTCATCACTAGGCTTTAATTGGGGCATTTTCTCCTTTTTTACTTCTTTCCTCTGCGCTCCAATTCCCAGACTGAGCTCATATCGACTCGGCGCGCACAGAGGGTAACTGTTAACACAAGAAGAATACTCACATACAGTGCAGCTCACAACAGGGAGAGCTAGATTGGGCTTGACAGTGCAAATTTCACAAAAAAAATGGTAATGATGTAGCTATGTATAGCCTTATAGTTTCTTTTTAAGCATTTCCACAAAAAAACAATTTATTATAGCACTAAGCGCAGAGCTCAGTTATTCATAATGTTGTACTGATGAGCTGAGACACCCACACTCACACTCAATCAAGCGCACAGCCTGTCTAAAGGCCTTTTGTTGCTGATTTCTGTTTTCCTGCTCAATTTAAGTGATTACTGGCATATTTTACAGGACAATTGTATAATTTCCCCTCCATGCTTAATTTGCTGCTGTGGAAATTCAACTGATTGGGTTTTGATTGTTTGTATGAACAAGCAGCGCTTCCATTTTTCAGAGGTAGAAATTGATGCTGTCATTTTGGCAACATTGTTATCATACAAATAGGCTTGATGGAGTATTCATTCTTGGCTTAATGGGAGAGAATGTGAGGTTTTCACATTCAGTACTTAAAATATGTGGTATCACTCCATGTGAGACATTAATTGGAAAAGGATATTTCTCTCCAACCTGACTACTTTTACTGACATTTTGGCTCTATTGTAATTTGTCTGTTTTAGTTACAGTTTGTTCATTTTATGCTTTTAATATTAGAATGCAGCTAATAATATATATTCCAAAAAACATATTCATTAAAAGAAGTACATCTGTTGTTAGCAGTAATAATTTTTGACGTAAAGTTTGGAATTAATTGCACAAAGTACTTTTAATGATTAAAAAGGAAGAATAAACCTTAAAATTTCAAAATGTAATCATGAGTGTTTGATCACCAAACACATGGAAGCCAAAGTGTGCAATATTAGCGGTTCAGCTAGAACCTGTACCGGCTTTGACAGGGTGAGAGGTCACCAGTCGTCTGGCTGCACTCGCCGTAGACGTGCATATGAAGACGCTGCATTGAGCGGGCGGGCCTGTTGCTGTGATATGTCAGCGTGTACGCCATACTGGATGTGGCAGATCAGTGCTGTAAACTAATACAAGGACTGAAGTTCATAAAGCGCCTCTCTACAAAGTTCTTTCAGTTAATGCAGCTTATTGATACATTCTCATGTGCACTTATATATATATACTGGGAAGCTGACAGACACCAAAAATAGCATAATTTTCTCTGATAATTATACATTTGAAATACTCCACATGTTAGGGTGCTGGCATCAAACCAGTGTATGTTTTTATGAGTGTTTACAGCTGTTACTGTGATGATAAATATCTACAATAACCAGATCCTGACATGTAACAAACATCTGCAGGGTTTATGAACTAAAAAAGCATTTTTATGTTCAGTGATTTTAATTGAAGTGCTAATAATGGCGTCTTTAACAAAATATATATATATATATATATAAAAACTGTAATAGACACTGCTCTACTTCGTTTTCTTTTAGCAATGAAACAAAAACGATAGATCTGTGTTTTATTGCACACAAGAACATCTTGTGGTCAGAAAGGTAAAAACAAAAAAAGAGCTATTTCCAACTTTTTTTAAAAGTGCTTTATTATTACACAAAAACAAGGGTGAAAAGAAGAATAAATGCAAAAATAGAGTGATGAGAAGACAGCGGCAAACAGAAGGTTTGGAAGATCAATCAGTCTTTATTTGTATGGCACCAAACCAAGGCAGAGAGAGAGAGAGAGATCAAGGACACTTTGGCAGCTCGCCCTGTCGCTGACTGGCAAATAAAACGCTCAGCTGATCTGATCACCTTTACTGCGCTCTCAGGAGGACTCAGCAGCCCTCCTTGTTTTTAGTGTGATCAGCTGTTGCAGGTACAGCATCGGGCACCAAACTACCACAGCATACACGGCTTTTCCAAAGCCTGGCAAACAACAAACCCCGAGGTGTAAACGAGGATTCTCCACAAGACTACCAAAGTATTGTGGTGGGTAGCTAGGGTCACACACAATTGCAGGAATGTTGGCAAAGGTGGACGAGTGGAAGCTCTTTAATTTTCTTCTGCAGCTGGAGAAAGAGACGCCTCCAAAGCAGACAGGGACGCGATCCCATCCTCTGCTGCCACATCACCCAACATGCTTGAAACATGCCGAACTTCACAGTTAGACAGAAGACGGTCGCAAACTGGCCTGAAGGGTTGTTTTTCCAGATCCCTAAAACACACCTACACACACACACACACACACACACACACCAAAAAGGTACCAGAAATGTTTTATTGAGATTAGTGCTGTGAAAGGGAGGGTCACTGCAGCTATTGAAAGCATAGTGTGACATTTACCTCACACAATTAGGACAAAATGAAGACGATGAATACATTCAGTGTTTTTGTCCAGTTTCTATAAGTGGATTTCCTTTGTGTAGTTGCAGGACTTGTGTAAAAATCAGAGAGGAAAACAAACTGAATGGCCAACATTCATTTATTTACATTATTTATTGCTGGTCATGTTAATAATGATACGTGTGGCTTTCACCCTGTTCATTCATATTGGGATAAAAAAAAAAAAATGCACAGCTTTCATACCAACAAATTGCATGAACAAAACCTCTGCAGTGTATGTGGATGTGGCAGATTAATATGGAAAGACTCTCTCGGATAGGTGCAGGCTTTCAGACCATGTAGGTGGAGAGTGACAGCTCCCACTGGTCTTTGGTGTATTCGTGGCTCTGTTTTGACAGGAGAAAGATCTGAAGATGCAATTAGCACAAACTAATTAGTAAGTACAATAAAGTCTTAAAGATGGGAACAATATTATACACTCAGGTGCATATTTTCATTTAACCTGAGTATAAATCACGCCTCTCTTTCAGATCTTCATTTATAAGCCACCCCCCCGAGATCCTCCAGAAGACCACACACACGGTTCTTTGCCCTTATTTCGCTGTCCTTCACATTCCTCTTGTCTGGCTTCAGGCTCTCCACCCTCTCCAGGCATCGCTTCACCGAGTCTGGCTCTCAGATCGTCAGGTGTCGAAGGCAGAGCATTAGGAGTGGTGCCAATAGAAACAAGGATGAAAATATAGTCTATCACAGGGTTAAAGTGCATATTCAATACTGATGTGTTTCAGTGTGTGCATGTGTCTACACAAGTATGTCTGAAAGAGTGACACAGGGATGGGAGGTGGCTGAAGGGGTGACAAAAGGTTTGAATATAACCAGGGGTGTGATGCTCAATATTTTCAGCAGAGCGGCACTGACCTGATCTGTCAAAGTCGTCAGGTCTGGAATGCTCTGTGCAGAGCGTGGATGCTAGCAGAAACTCCTTCCCTACCTCCCACTGCTCTCACAGCCCTTTTATCCTTGCAAACCTACATAGTATCAGAAAAGTTGGCTAAGCACCTAACAACACCTAGAGTAGTTAGTTTTGGGGCAATGTCGCTAAGTAAGATAGACTTCATTCTTTCTAAGCTGGTTTCACTGCGGAACTACAGAGTATTATCTGCAGCGTCTCTGTGTTTCAGTTTGCCACATCGGGCCAATCACAATCATTCTGGGCCGCGTGGACCCGACGTTTCGTTACATTTCTCGAGAAGTGCACGCCAGGTTACTGCGTAGGTTCATAGCGGTTTCTGTAGCCGCCTTGTGTGCACGTCTCGGGTGGACTTTGAGGTTGGTGGGGTTTTTTTTCCACACATTTTACCATCATCCACAACAAGATAAGTTTTATACTGTCTTTGAAAGTGGTTAGTATTTGTAGTGAAATAAATTAAAGTGTGAAAAGCGCACTTAACTGAAATGAAAACTAAACTTTAGAAACAACAAAATTTGAAACAATATTTTGTGCTTAAAATGAAATAAAATAAAAATGTAGGGCACTTTATACTCTAAGACCCTGCAGTATTCTGGAGAAACCCCCAGCAAGACTTTGTTCTGAATTCCTGTTTCCTTTTGCTCTTCTTGTCTTCCCCGCATCTGTGTTCCAGTGTCCGTTGTCCCTGTGTCACTGCCCCTTGGCTCGTGTGTTCTATACTTAGTTTTATTTCCAGTGTTGTGTCCAGTCTGCATTTCTGGTTACCTGTTCTCTCACTTCCCATTTTATTTTCCTAAAGCATTGTGTTCAGTTTTGCTTCCTGTGTTCTCTTCCCAGCTGTTTCCAGTTGTCCTTGTTAACTCTTGTGCATATATATATACACACAAGCTGTGTGTGTTCCTTGTTAAGTGATTTTTCCCTTGAATTTCCAAGTTGTGTTTGCTGACTCTAGCCCCGCCTTGGCTCAGAGATTTTTCAATTTTGTGTTTTGGAAAAGACTCACTCCCTCACTCTTGCATTGATCACCACACACACACACATACACACACACACACACACACCTTGAGCTTTTATTTTGAATTTATAGTTTAGATCAGTCTACAAATAAAAATCTATGAATCTCTCCCATGAGTGACTCCATCACTGTGGTTGTGCGGTTAGGAGAAGGGCGAAAGACACACAAGACGACACTTAGATTACTTTTTGCACTCATGTTGTCCTCTAAGCAGTAGCGTTTCTGTGATTAGCTGACGGGGAAGACACGGATAAACTGACGGGAGGATGGACTTGCTTACACCAGTCTATGTTATTGTTGCCTCGGTCTGTTTGTTTGTACAAAATATTGCATCTGGATTGATGACTGTGAAAAGAAAGGAAACACTTTTAGAAACTATGCAATTATACAATGAGATTTGCAAAATTTCTTTTTCTTTGGATATTAAGGGGGGATCATGGGATATTAAAGAGTAAACTCATGCATTCACTCCAATGTTTTTAGTAGTCAAAACAAAAATGATCTCAAGTAATACGCACTCATTTATGGTTGAGGAAAGTTATAAGCAGTCTGTTTTTAAGAGAGGTCCTCAGTGAGCAGCTGCTAGACCAGTGGTTCCCAAAGTATGGGCCAAGCCCCCCTAGTGGGCCGCGAAGGTACTGCAGGTGGGTCGCGGTAATAAGAAATTCTCTTTGAAATTACTCACAAATTTGTATAATTATTATATATAATTATTATATTTATATAAACCTATTAAAAAAAGGAAATATATCACTTTCTCTTGTTTTTTGATTAGAGTGAAGATTTAAGATTGGGTGGCCCCGTGGAATTTTCTGGTTTTTAAGTGGGCTGCAGCACTCCTAACTTTGGGAATGGCTATGCTAGAGAACTTACTCCGCATAAAGGTTTCCTCTACTGGAATAAAAAGTGATGTGCTTTCATTAAGATAACTTTCATTGAAAAATGGACAGACAGCATTAAATACTTAATCTGCCCAATCCTGTCACACAGCGGCTGAGGTTAGCTTGCTAGCAGGTGTCATTGGCAACAGAGCATAGCACTCTGAAAAATTAACCTAGCCATAATGATGGTTAAGGTTAAGTTAGCATTAGCTAAGACATGGTTAAATCAAAGTTAAGTAGCTTGAAGACAACAGAGCTCTTGAGTACTTTTTTTTGACATGTATGCTTAACATGCCACGAAATTCCCTTCACTGCCTGTCTCCTCACTCAGCTCATACACCTGCCCCTCCCTCTCCTTTGCTTACCCACATCCAGCCTATGCTTTAGCAATGCGTGGAACCTGCTGTCATGCCACAGTGTACAGAGTACCTGTGCACTTCATTTTTTTTTCCAGATGTAAAGCAATACACCAGTTGCATTCCTTTGCAATGCCGACATCACTGCAACAGAGTTTGCTGTCTGGAGTTTTTATATGAAACCCAGAAATGCATATTCACTATGGAGATGTTTATGACAGTCGTACAAAAATATAAAAAAATAAAATAACTAAATCCTTCCAGTATGAAAATCCAAGACTTGTGTAAACAACAGTGCAAATTAAAGCACACTGGCATTTTCGAGAGGCCTGATAACCTATTGGTGGAGCAGACGAACATGAAAAAGTATATTGATCGTCTTATCTGACTGTGGCATAGACAGCAAACAAACACATCCCCCTAAAGGTCTGCCTTATTAGATTTAAAATATTGAAATGATGGATGCTTGATAACATGCGACTCCTGCTGGGGAGCACTCACAGTATATGCTTACATAACATTTGATTGATTGCTGCTTTCTTGCTGCACACAATTATAGCGTCCTTTGTACATTATGAGTCCATGGCAGGTGTCTAACATGAGCTGTGTGAAATTATCTTCATGCACACAATGGGCAGAACATCGCACAAGCAGTACTTAACACTTGTTTCGCACACAAAACACACAGACGCAGTGGGAAGTAACCCATCTGTGGGGCACCAGATAGCACTTGTAACACTTGAGATCTCTCATGTAAACACACACAAATTCTGCTGAACCACATCTTCTGTATTTGTGTCACACACACACACACGCGCGCAGACACACACACACACGCAGTCAGCCTGCTAGCTCATGTGCACACTAATTACAAAATCATCAGGTCATCGGCAGACCTCCCTGAGTACTAGGTTATTACAGTTCCCAACGCAGTAGGAGAGAGAGGGTGTAGAGGAAATGTCTGCTCACATTGTGATTATGTATTCACAAAGGCTAACCATTAGCCTTCATTGTGATTTCATATATCAAAGAGCAATGTGGATGTGCTTGGATTGTTTGGTGCATTTTCCAGTATTTCCACCGCATATCCCTACATGCTGCAACATACAACAAAACTTTGTGTTGTGTTCTTGTGCTGATTAATAGACCAGAAAGTTTTCACATAAATGTCCCCACATTAAGCATCCTAAGCACATATATTTGAGAAATGTGTGCCCTAGTGAGCAGCAGTAACATGATTTACCCCCAAAACTATTTATTTTCAATTTGTTCAGAGGCTGGGGGTTTGTTTACATCTCGGGAAAGACTCTGTACTTTGGAAAAAGCTTTAATGTTGGTATAAAAAAAACATGCATTTTGGCATTTTTTAACATTGTTGATTGCATTGCCTCAGCCTGGTACTGTAATGCATGCAAAATGCTGTTTACAAGAAACTGCACTGCAGTATCGACTCTGCAGCTGCTATACTCAAACAGGTACAGATGAAAATACAGCTGAACTCAGCTTCAAACTACATGTTTTATTTCCTACTGCCATATTGGCATCCAGTAAAGGTAAACCTTTGGTGTTAAATGACAAAACCTGTTTTTTTTAAAGCTTGGAATCCCAAATGAGGAGCTTAGCTGATAAAGCTGAGTTGATTTTACTAAACTGAGTTTTAGGGTGCATTTAGATGGGAGGTACGCTGCTTACAAGTTTTGTATTCTACCTTTCAAAGGTAAAAGGATACCCACCCCAGGGCTGTTGCCCCTCACCGAGGGCAACTCCAGAGAGGAACAGAATCAAGCCCCTCTGCAGGAGACTGGTTAGATACGTAGATCTTTATTGTCATTGTTACAAGAACAACAAATAATTTTAAAGTGCCATCAGTCAGTGCCTAAACATAAATAAAAAAATAAAATAATGGCTATAATAATAAAAATAGCTATAGTGAATCAGAGAACAGGTCATGTGGCGAGGTGAACACAACTATATCTAACTGGTATCCCTCAACCTCACGCTCCTTCCCGACTAGAGAGGTCACAGACCCAACCCCTTATGTCCTCTTCAGGCTAGCCCCATGGGCTAGGGCATGATCACCAGGCATTCTCCCTCAAGGACCCTCCTCAGGCCTGGCTTGAGGGGCCCTAGTAACCCTATCCTGGGCAGGGTAAATTATTCCCTTAGTTTTTTTTAGCCATAAGGTTATCTGAACATGCTCTCGTATCCTGGATTCTGTTACTCCGCTCAGAAGTAAACGCTCCAAATCATCACATCAGCCCACGGTGTGTGTGTGTGTGTGTGTGCGTGCGTGCGTGTGTGTGTGTGTGCGTGCGTGTGTGTGTGAGGGTGTGTGCGCGCGCACGCATGGGAGGACATGGATAATGAGGAACATTAGTGCTAGCTAAGGTTAATCTGCATTATAAATGTAGTGTATTTATGGCATTTTTTTAAAAGAAACCCTGAGGTTGGGGCTAATGAATTTTTTTAATGAGCTCCTTCTTTAAGGACACCATATTTAGCTGGGAAAATTGGGCTTAAGGCAACCTCACAAAGAACAAGGTTTGTGGGCTGTGTCAAAAGTTAAATTACTGGTCCATAGTGTTTAATCTCAATTTAAAAGGCACAGAAACTACAGCAGTGGTCTAACACAGAGAGACATCCTCTGTGACAGCAATGGCAGGCTGAAATTTTGTTTGTCAAAGCCACTTTTCCACAGTCAGCTGTGAGTACTCATCAGTATGTGAACGGGTGGTGGACCTCACACTTATAGTTACTGAAAAGACTAAAAAGATGGAAGGCCATGTTATGGAGTGAGGAGGGAAAGAAGTTAGATCTTTGGCATTATTGTGCTTAGACAATTATAATCACTGCAATTGTTCAAGGGAGAATGTGTGCTTGAAGGTCAAAGGTCAAATTTATTTATACATAACATTTGGGTGGTAGAGTTAGAATTTGGTGGCAAACTCCCACTATCAGTTGGGGGGGGGGGGGGGGGGATATATTCCCCCACCCAAAAAGGCGGGGAGAGAGGAAGACCAAA
>VUQK01003886.1:54393-93178 GCA_015106715.1 Bujurquina vittata | reverse complement strand
TATGGTTTACTGCTCATATCTGTTTTTCATATCCTGGTGTAGTTCAGGCGGCTCGGAGTGGCAAGAGCATCCAAAAAAAAGAAAAAAAGCAAACCCAGGTGGCTTCTGGGAAGAGTGGAGGACTTTCATATTATAGCGCAGCACTTTTAACCCCCTATTTCTTATTTCTTTGGCCCCTCCACTCTTCACAGTCCACAGAGAGGGTCGCAGTGATGGACGGAGATGGGAGAGCAGCTGTATCCCGACAGGTTTAGTTGCCTCGACGCGGGGAAGTGTTGGAATGAGAGGTCCAATGAGGCCCGAGATGTAGTAGAGGTTAGCTGGCTGAAGCAGCTCTAGGTACTGTAATGTTTACCCCACGGGGTCCAGTGATGAACAAAAGGTCCCCCGAAAAACAAAGGGCCCAAAATCAGCGTGAACGGCGCTCTCCTATTCTTTAAAAAAAATGAATAAATAAAAAAGCACAGGGACATCTACTTACATTGTCACTGTTCCTCCATTAGCATTTCCATATTGTGAGTTTTTGATTTACTTCTTGTATTTTTATTAAATAGATGTACATTAAAAAAAAGAACACTAAAAGATGAAAAATTAAAAAAAAATTAAAAAGCAGAATTTATTTATGATAGACACATACAGAGCACAGGTGTTGTCAGGCGGGAAGGAGAAGAAGTAATGTTAATATATTAATGGTATAAGTGCACATTATGCAATCTAGGTTTTTGATTATCTAATATCTCGGAATCCTGCCGAGTCCCGGAAAAGAATACGGGAGTCAGCCAGAGTCCTGTATCGTTTCCCTAAAGTCAGCTGCTAAGTCCTCGATTCTTTCCGCGAGTTGGCTGTTGAGTCCCTTATTTCTTTACCCGCTCAATCAAAGAGTCGGATGCCGAGTCCGCTCTTTTCCTGTGATTTGGCCACCAAGTCCTGCATGTTTTCCCACTCGGTGAAGGAATACAGGAGTTGGTTACCACTTTCCTCTGAGTTGACTGTGTAGTCCCATGAATTGGCCACCAAATCTCATACCCCCCCCCCAAAATCAGCTAGTCCGATATCTTTTTCCTTCAGCTGGCCACTAAGTGCCATATTTTTTCCCGCTTGGTGAAAGAATACAGGAGTCAGGTGTTGTCCTGTAGTCTTTCCTCAGTCCTGGGAAGTGTTGGCTGCAGAGGTCCGGATTCTGAGTCAGGAATCGGCTGCGAAATCCGGATTTATTTTAATTTTTTCCCCACTCGGTTGAAAGAATACAGGAGTCAGCTGGCAAGTCCTGTAATTTCCAGCTCAGCTTACGGGACTCGGCCGTTACCTTGCGTATTCCCTTTCCGCCCGGTAAAGGAATAAAAGAGTAAACAGTTTCTAATCTGAGTCTCGTGTTCTTTGTGGCTCGGTTCTGGGAAGGCGGACCAGGGGAGGAGCGTTAATCTGACCCTGAATGGCTCACATTGGTGTACACAAGGGCAGAGTAGCTGTGTCTCCCACGCTCACTCAGTGTAGCATCTCCCAAAGGAAAACTCCCATAACCACCCAGTGCGCCCCAATCTCCTCACACACGCCCCTCATGTTCTCCGTGTGATTGTGCGAGTGTGTGTGTGTGTGTGCATTTCAGTGACTTCACATCCATTAATATCTTTGGCGTTAAGGCCTGTCCCCGAGCATATATCATCCTCATTCGTTCATGATCAAATTTCACCGAAAAGCCAAGCCTTGTATGATCTGAGGTTTGTGCCTCTGAGAGGCTACAAAATCTGCAAATATGCAATTCTTATTTATTTTTTTAAATCGATTCTGAGAAAAAAAAAACACCTATGGAAAGTGTTCTTAACCACTGAAAGATGTAACAACAAACCAACACCACAAAACACAAGCCTGCTGTTAGCGTTGAGTTCCTGCATTGTTTCTATTATTTGAACCTCTTCTGTTCTGACCGTGTGCCGTAGTACAAAGGTAAACTGTGAAAAATGAAACAATTAAAAAAGCATATGTAACACACCCGAACAGGTATTTAAGAAAAGAGAAATGGCTGTTTAGTTGCTGTCTGTCTGCGGCAGAATATGACAATCTTATTAGTTTCTTTGAATCTGGAGTCCTTTTCTTAGCTCCGCTGACGCTCGGCAGGTGCGCCCACCTGTTGGGAAATATCGTAGCGATGCTGCGAGCGTCTTAGCACGCGAGCTAAGAGAAGCACCTCAGGCTACTGTAAAATGCCTTGCTCGTATGGTCAGCCCTTGGTCACTTGACTCAGTAATTTTGCACCGTACTTCTGTAGGTAAGAAACTGTAAATACATTAATGTTTGTATTGTATATGGATCCTGGGTTGTTACAATAGCCTTATTCACCTTTTTAGGAAAGTAAATGGAAGAGAAAAGTACAGAAAAATTGAATTCACTTCAGTAAAACAGAGCATACTACTTTTTTGGTAAATAGCTTATGTAAATATTGACCAGAACCCAATAAAATCATTTTTATAAACTCTTAAAGTAAGATGTTTTGTATAAAATTTGAATTTTTTGCTATGTATTTTAGCTAGCGCTCGATGGAAAGCCCGTGTCCTCCCCACTCCCTCCCCTTTTGCACTGTTTCCATTGTAATTTGGTTTAAAGAAAAAAAAAAGAGAAAAGTTGCCAAACTGACTGCTGCATATTTGTGCCATAAGTGTGTACCATAAATATTTATTGAATTAGTTTCTTTTTGTTTCTTTCTCTCGTTTCTTTGTTGATAATTTGAGTCCAGTTTGTCAGTAACACAGTATTATATTGACATCGTTTTCTCGTCTCCCCGGTTTTCTTTGGTCGCGTCATGGTTCTCCCCTTTCCTCGCAGTATGAGATGGCCAGGCTGTGAAAAACGGTTTTAACATTGGAAACTTTAAACGAGTTCAAAGTGAGGATAAATGACACACATTCCACCAGTCTGTTACAAACTGAAAATGTTTTTCAATAAAATGTTTTTCCTATGGATGCGCCGCTGCCTGCTTTGTGTTTCTTACTGCATGAATAAATAATCTCTGTTTTTGACTGTTTCACACAGCGACTTTATTACAGTTTCACTGACTTCTTTTAGATGTTGATCACTGTGGAGTGCTCTAGAGGACAAACTTCATCACTCTGTGTTCCTTCTGTCATTTACATTTTTATTTATACGGTATATCTTGGGGAAATATTGGTGGGAAATGACTGCAGATGAATGCTTAAAAGATGCTGGATTCCTGCAGGGATTTGCTCCCATTCTGCCACGGGAGCATTCGTTACGTCCGGGTGTTTAGATAAGGTCTAACTCGCATCTGTGTTCCAGTTTATGCAGGCGGTGCTGGATTGGTTTGAAGTTGAGGGGGGGTTGTATAGGCTACTCGAGGCTTTTGGACAACCAGACTGAAAAATCATTTGCAGTAATGTGCAAAAGTCCTGAGTCACCCCTCATTTATTTTATATTTTGCTAGGAGAATGGGAAACACCTGCAGGGATTTATTGATATGTGTTAAGATCCATGGAAACATCTAAAAGCAAGAGTTTGTACTATTCTGGTAATCTGCAACTGCATCAAAATCTAGCAGTAGTTTTTAATTTTTCATCAGATCTGGAAGACCTCCAACCCCAGTGCGTGAAATGCAGCCCCACTCCATGACAGAGCCTCCACCGTGTTTCACACATGGATACGTAACGGATGTTCATTCAGTTTGGACTTTTCAGGGTCCTTCCATTGAGAGCATGTCAGCGAACAGTAGATCAGCTGAAGGGCCATACTCATCCTCAGGTCCTGTGTCAGGTCTGGATTTTTTCCTGTTTCTCAAAGACATGATTTTTCAGATAACAGATGGTTCTTTTTAGCCCTGCTACTTCTCACTTGTCTCACAGTTATAACAGTTGGCTTGAAAATGAGCCAAAGAGCATCCAGTGTGCAAAGAAAAACTTTGAAAGACCTTGAGAGCTATTGCTCGAGACAACTTTAAAAACTAAGAAATTCTGGCTCCCTGGAAGCAAAACAAAAAGAAAAAATGAGAGAAACAGTAACTAAGCAGAGTGGATGAACACTTCCTGTTGCAGTTGTAGGATTTATATTCCACTTCCTGGCTTAAAGGTGGTGTCCATGAGTGTACAGCCGCATGGTCCCATGTCACCAAATTTGCAGCATCTTGTGTTAATTAGTTTCAGTAAAGAAAGAAACCAGCATATGCATCAGCATATTAGAGCCTTGCAGATGTGCAGCAGCATTCTGTTTCAGTTGTGTAACTGTGTCCTGGCGCCATTTGTGATTTGAGTATAAGCAGTGCTCACAAATCTCTTTGTGAGAGTCCCGGTTGGGTTTAGGGTGTTTTGTTGCAACACCCAGATGGAAGCAGGTGCGAGTTAATCAGTTTTAAATGAAACAGAGGCGGCTGGTGCAGTGTTTAGTCGCCTTTCTGGGTCGGATCCTGCCAGCTGGGTTTCCTCCAGGTGATCGGTTTGCCTCCCACAGTCCAAAGACCCAGAGCTAAGATTCATCTGAGTTACCTGTAAATAGCACAAATGCTTTCAATGTGGAATATGAAACGGTGGGAAAAAGCTGACAAATTTCACCAGCAGACCAAAACAGCAGCATATTTGTAACATGGTGTGGATAAAATGGTGAAAGTGAGACTTCTTCCTGGAGGTTTTGTGTTTTCATGTTTGGGTATTCAACACTGGAACTCATGATTTTGGTTTAGTGCCATAAAGTGAATTTTTTGGAAGATGCATCCTTAAAGATCAAATGGTGGAGGAAGGCACATGTTGTTCATGGACAGAAAAATGAAGCAAAGCTACACAAAGGTTTTTTTAAATGGCAGCGTCACTCAGGGATGTAACCTCCTAACATCCACAAGGTCACCGTCAGTTCACGTAGGGGTTGTTTTTAGTTAACACCCTCTTCTTCTACAGAGTTCAAACCAAATGGAAAAGTTTAAGTGGAGATGCCAAAATGAAGCCTTAATCTGAAAGGTGCATCTTCTACTTTATGAAAACACATGTGGCAAAAACAAACCCCAACTCCACCCTTAACTCGAAAAGGGCTGACGAAGACTTGGTGGATGTTACGAAGTTAAAGAGCTTTTACGTCTGAGTACACTGAACTGGACATTTATATTCTCACGCACCACAATCTGAAAAAATCAGGACTGCAGTGAAACCAGGTTCAGAGATTACAGACATTAACCAACCTAAAATCCCAGATTAGGTGCCCATGACCTGGAGGCTTCCTCATATCGAGTTTGACTGAGCTGCAACTTTAGCATTTACTCTGACATATGATAACCAGTGGACTTGAAACAGGACACACTGGAGTCCACCTTTAGCCTTTTGTTTTTCTTGCACCATTTTACTTCCTGTCTGCTGTATAACAGAAAGGTTTTGGTTGCAGGTCCATGCTTCGTACACTTTAAAACTGGAAAAGTGTGTCATAGTTCTGGTTGTGTATTGTACAACATATCATAGCAGTGTGTGTGAAGGTGAAGGTGTGTCTGTTGATGTAATATGGACACAGTGATTAAGGAATCCTGTTTCCTATCAGCGGCATGATGTTACTCTGTGAAACAGCACCAGCACAGGGCCAAATTGTCGCTAAGCCGGTGAGTCAGTCTTGTTTTGTCGGCCAAGATATCCAGGCATCTAGCCCGTATAACCAGCCGCACTGCCAGTGAGTCAGAGCGAGGACCTGCCAGAACACAGCCACAGAAAGCCAGGCATCACATCCACTGTAGCTGGCTAGAAACCACCCACCAAATGAGCCATCAACTCGCCACCGTAACTCTCTGTTCCGCCAAAGCTTGCAAGGAGGGGTATCGAGCAACAGGCAAGATTATAGCTGTGACAGCCAGGCATCCAGCAGGCCAGCGTTCATGGCCAAATCTAGATTAAGGCGGTCAGACTCTTGGCTTGATTCTTATATCAACACCGGGTCACAGAGTCTCTGTTTGCTTTCTGATAAATGATGAAGCACAGGATCTGAGATTGAAACCTTGTTACAGGGTTGGAAGCATCAAACAGTTTAAACTCGCACTCAAGCCGCACCTTTTGTTCTGGTCTCTGCTCATGTGGCTGTAATCAGCCACTGGATGATTAGGATAAGAAGACCATTACAATTTCCACGACTTCAGGAACCAACCAAATAGCAAACATCCCACTGTGTGATGAAGACCACACAACTGATCTTCAACGCATAACACTTGCGCAAAACAACCAGAGTGCAAACGGTGACACCCCGGGAACTTTCTGCTACGACACGCTTCACAGCAAGCCATGAATGCATCCCGTCACTCCTGCATCGGCCTGTTCAGCCCCACCCAGCGCTGCACCAGAACCAGAACCAGACCCACCACCCGGAGCACAGCTACACTACGCTTATTTAAGTTCAACTTTCTAACACTGCGGCCTGTTTTAACCTCCCGGCGACCCATCGAGGGTTAAAGTTCAGCCGAAAGTTATAATAGTCATGAAAAGCCATTTGTTTGTGTTTGTGGACACAAACTGCTCTGTTGTGTACAGACGATGACTTCAAAAAGATTGTGTTTCAGTAGGAAGTACAATGCTTAACAAATTTATTAGCCCGTCACCCAGCGTGAGGTTTCTGCCACAGCTGCTCCACATTAACAGTGTTGCTAATTACCAAAATCATGTTTTATCTCTCGGTAATGGTTCATACACCAGCATGTGCAAACTCTTTCATCAACATACTTTCAATATAATTATTGTTGTTTCCATTAATTTTCATATTTAATATTTTATAAATAATCAGAAAAAATAAGCAAATAAAATGCTATTTTTTTATTAAGATGCCAAATTACAGTTATTAAAATAAAAAGTTTTCATTGATTAATTTCTGACTTCTCAGAGAAGTCCAGTGGGCTCAAATTTGGGGATAAAACTTAAATTCAGTAATTTTTAGTTAAACTATTTTTTAAAAAATTTTCCTAACATATTTGTTTTTCTTTGTTTCTTTGCTGCTCGAATACATTAATTAAGCGCTGTATTTTATTACTACGGAAGTCAAGAGCGAACATGGTAGCTGTAAACTTTTTTCTGATAGTTTTCTCATGATAACGAGTTTTTTATCTCGGTATCACGAAATAGCGATTACCGTTTTCTTGAGATAACGAGATAAATAACTCGTTATCTCGAGAAAACAAACTTTGTTTTCTCGAGATAACGAGTTCACTGACCGATGGTTTTCTCAAGATCACGAGATGATTATCTTTTTTTGAATGTTCATGATCAGTTTTCAGTGTTCTTAAAACCTTTCCCAGAACGGACTCAAGCTGAAAATGTCGGATTGTGGAGAATCAAATCAAATCACCATTACGGCCCAACTCTAACAGAACAGTTTAAAGCACTCATACCTGAGTAGTTAGAAGGAATTTGATGATTATTAGGGTGAAATAATTCCTGCCACCTCCCACAGCCTTCAAATGTGACCTTTTTAAAATATTAAAAATATTAATTTCATTGTACATGAACACAACATTCCCGTGTTCAGGAAAGCTGAATGGAAAAGCTTTTAAATGTAAAACTCTGAAGACAAAATAATGAATGAGACATAATTTGAGAGGTAATAAACTAGTTTCTGGATATTTGTCTGCAGCTTGTGGCTAACACAGACCATAGATGAGCTGTTGCTGACCTGGTGGTGACCCGGTGGATGCTAAAGATGGACGTGCAGAAATGCTGAGGGCTGCAGTGCATGTCTGAAATGGCTCAAATGACTTTATATGCTGAAGCAGACTGGATCAGACTCGGTCCAGCACCCCCACCTTAAGGTTTATGGTGGTGTGCTGAATACGTTTATTACAGTCGCTGCTATTATTTCGGCTTCCCCCTGTATTAAACCTGTGAGGCCATAACAGTAAAAAGCCACCTTGTTAGTCCTGGTGAAGCATTATGGGCTCAAACGCAGTAAAAAAATTCCTTGAGGAGCACAAAGCTGTGAGCTGAAAAGGACTCGCCATCTTTTTTTCTTCTTTTTCATCATTATCCAATGCACCCCTCCATGCTCCGCCACATCGGCATTAAAGATATTAAAGCCACGGGCTACATATTCATCATTTCTAACCACATTGTCTTCACAGCTCTCTGTTTATGAGGCGGCAGCTGAAAATGAAAATATCTTCATGACGGCCTCCTGACTGTTTATCAGGGAAAGAAGAAGAAGAAACTGGAGGAAACAAAAAGGAGAAAAACAAATTGTGAGCCTCCAATCACGGTGGTCTGTCATCTCTCTGCATCTCACGCTTTGATGAGGAAGAGGAGGAGGAAGAGGGGTGCTTTCTGATGTTTTTCCTATTTAACTTTTTCTTTTTATCTCCCTCGCCTTCGTGGCTTGGACCGCCGAGTGCTGCAGAGAGGCGACGAGGCGTTGCGGGTGTTTAATGGGTTTTTCGTTTTGAGGAGTCTGAAGAGTTTATCATGAGGGAGTAGTCAGATTTTTAGGCGCTAACCTCCCTCCACATGTCTGTAATTGAACATTGTTCAGAACAGAGGGCCACAGTCTTAAAGCCCAGGAGGCTCCGGTGTCGGGGCCGATTACGAGCTCGGTGGGAAATGAAAGTTTGAGCCTGAGTGGGATGAAATCTCTGACGGCCGCGTGCACTGGTCTGCTGTGCGGTTCTTGTCTTTTCGAGCTGTGGCTTTGCATGCTAAACGCAGCAGCTTCAAAACGCTGCGCTCGGAGGGAAACTCCTGTGTGATCCGAGGTGCGTTTGATGCTCGGTGTTCTCCTCTGCGGCGCTCGTGGGCGGACTCAAACCGGACTCGGCTGCAGCCGAGTGAGGTAATTGCTTGGTCATGCATGCAGTTGTGTCATGTGTAAACAAGAAAGTCATCAGGGTGCTTCTGTGTCTCACAATGAGAGGATAATCCACACAGAAACTCTTGATTCCTGCTGCGTGACTCATGCAGGAATATGGATTCCAGTCGTGGGTGAGCACACGTGGGAGATATTCGTCGTGTCAATGAGGACCGAGCATGGAGAAGCAGACCGTTTGTGGTCGATCCATTGTTTGTGGCTCTGTGTAGCTTTGGAGAAGAGCTTTCCAAATACATGTGGACATTTGTCTGGAAGTTTGCAGAGCGGACACCCTGCTGAGGTCGAGCCCTGTTTTCCCACGAAGCTGCGGGTGGTCCCGTATGGTCTGTGTGAGGCCCTCAGATCCCGGAAATAAAGCATTAGCGTTACAGCAGGTGTGGACCAATCAGCAGCCTCAATCCAAAAACTGCAGTTCCTCTAACGTCCACCTGAGGCGCCAGCAGCGAGCCGGGTCCCATAGACGCTAATGTTCAAACATTCAGCTTTTACACAAGACTGTGCTCCTGTGTTTGGGCCTCTTGTCACGCTGCACCTGGAATATGAAACTTGTTGTCTTCACTGATTATTTTAACGTCAAAAAGCTGAAAACTTTGAGTGATTCAAGCTGTGGAAGCCGAGCTGTTACAACAGGAATAAAGCCCGGAATAAACAGAAGTTACTCCTGCAAAAAGATCGGACGGCGTCCATATTACATCAACTCCGAGCCAGGGGTCTAAACTTCATTATACTAAAAAAGAATAATTTCCTTACATTTATGAAATTATAATCAAGTGTTTTTATTAAGTGGCAGCTTCAGAGGCTGGAAAATGTCCGCTGGTGGCTCCAGCAGCGAGTCGGTCCCCACAGACTCTTGTTTACAGCCTGATATGAAAAGGGCTCCATATGAAATTTCCACCTTTAAAGCGGCTGTATGCGAGGAGAGTGATTTTATATCTCACCTGGCTTAAAATCTGGCAGACGATGGGATGCTGTGCAGCAAGCTGTTTCACCTGCAGTTAATGAGCTGCGTTAAAGTCAAACTTTAATTGTACTTTTGTTATCTGACAACAGCAGAAGAGGTTCAGATTTACTGGAGTTTGAGCTGTATTAAAATAAAACGATATTTTCTCCTTCCTGGCGTGTTACCGGAGCTCTGAACTCCAGAAACACGGAGACCACAGAAGCTTCTTTGGTGTTTTTGTCTCTTTAGTTTGTTTTCAGCACCAAAATAACAATCTGAGCGAGCAGTAAAGCAGTTAATATGTTCTAATGTGGACACAATATTAAACCTTTGAATCATGAATCAGAGACCGTGAAACACACATTAAACGTGACAGAGACACAATAAAGCCTGGACTTTCACAGAGGTGTTGTGCATGCTTTAAAGCTGAAGAACTGCTTAATGACACATTTAGCCATTAATGATCCACCCGAAAGTTCTCATAATAAACACTTAAACGTGAATAACTGAGTGAAACTTCAGGAAGAAGCACTCCCTGCTGTCCTGTGACGTCGTCTTCATGAGCAAGAGCAGAAACGTGAAGCAGGGACGAGGATTAAGGGGCTCAGGTCTGTTATTAAAGTGACAAACTCCAAAAATGCAGGCCGGGAAGAGCCGAAGCCAGTCGAAGAGGCCTGCGAAGGGATTAAGTGGTTTTAGAGCTCCTGCTTTTGTTCCTCACTCTGCGCTGGAAGCTGCAGACGCTAACACCTTCCATTCATGCACACAAAGGCGAGAGGTGGAGCTGCACGTCCTTAAAATACCTGAGCAGAGCGACAGGTGAGGGAGCAGACACATTTTTATCAAGTGTGTGTGTGTGCGCGTATGTGTGTGTTTGCGTATACAGTCAGGACGATTAGCTTAAGGTGTTGGCTGTGTTTCTGTCACTGTACCAACAACGTGAACACCCAAATGTTCTTGAATCATAGCTGCAGAGTTTGTTATCATCTGGACCGAAACTGAAACGCTCTCTTTGGTAACCGTGGATTCAGTGACATCACCAAATCATCAATATGTATTCAGAGGTGCCTGGTATGGAGAGCGGTTTCATTCATAATGAAATGAATAAATAAATACTGCTATTGATAAATTATTAATAAATACTCTACAAAATAAATAAATATCTCCATTATTTAAAACAAAATATTTTAAAAATACATTTTTATCTAATTTTATTTTCATTTATTTCAAGATTAATTTATTTGCTTCATGATTTGTTTATTTATTTATAAAGGAATTTAATTTTGACACTTTTATTTTGTAAAACTACTTTATGTATTTCACTGACTTTTATTTTTTCAACCCCGTTTTTCATTTGAAGCTCTTTTCTTTTTCACGTTTTTAATATTCAAATAAGGGGGAGGAGTTGTATCTGTGGGGCGGAGCTGGTCAGGAGTGGCGTACTTTGACCAGAGCGGAGGAGTGCTGCCAAAAAGTTTGAAAAATGACATAAACTTTTAAGATGTTTTCAGGCGAGAATGTAAATGTTTAAACCACAAATATCAGCTCGTTTTATTAAGTTATCGTTTAATTTGAAGAAGAGCTGCGCTGTTTTCGGAGCTACCGAGGCGCGCTTTTTCTTTTCTCCTTCTCCTGTTCGATATACTGCAAGCTAGTTCCTGTTTTACTCGTCTGACCTCTGACCAGCGCCGCCCCACAGATAAAACTCCGCCCCCTCATTTGAATATAAGGACATGAAATAAAGCGAGCTTCAAATGAAAAACGGGGTTAAAAAAAAATAAAAGTCCCCGAAATACGTAAAGTAGCTTTACAAAATAAAAGTGTCAAAAAATAAAACTACACTATGAAATAAATAAATAAACAATTAAATAAATAAATAAATCGTGAAGTAAATAAATTAATCTTGACAAAAAATAAAATAAGATAAATTTTTATTTTCAAAATATTTTGTCTTACTTCATATTTATTAATAACTTATCAATAGCAGTATTTATTCATTTATTTCATTATGAATGAAACACCTGGTCAGAAGTGCTGTGAGTTCAGGACTAAATCGAAGACATTGTCTGTACTGTTTTCAGGGCAGAGATAAATTCAGAAACAGTAGATGTGAATCTGTTTGATGGGCTGTGATATTTTGTCCCAAAGCCTGAAAACACTTCCCACCTGTTTTCAGTGAAAGTGTTATCACGCATTAAATGCCCGTATTTAAGCCTGGAAACACATCGATGTGTTGAGGGTCATGTAAACACTTTGGCAGACGAGGCGACGCACACACTTGGTGAGGTAAATTATCTCACAAAAACACAAACTAAAGGCCTCAGATCTTCACAGTGTAATTAATTCTTCCCATCCGCCATGCAACATCATCAGGGAGGCATCTGATTGGTCCTCAGTTCATTGTACTCTGTGATGTCAGACACTGAAACAGCCTAAGATCTACAGAAGATTGTGGCAGCTTCCCAAAGGTGATTTGAACAGCCTAGCTAAACCTAGTTGCATCTGATCCGAGCCACGCCAATTAAACACAGACTGGATATGAGCTGGTTTGGGACTCCTCGGTGTTGCTGACATGTTGTTTTTGTGGAGCCTGAAGTGACCACATTTGGACGAGAGGGTGGAGTGTTAGGTTAGGCTACAATCACACAAGAGAAAACAGTGGCTGGAAACTGCAGCACGACCTAAATTATTGCAACTGTGTGCAATGAACTCACAATCTTGTTGCCCTTGAAACGGTTTCTTCAAAGCCTGTCAGTTGCCATCTTCAAATGTCAAGATAACTTCAAGATGAGGTCAAAACGGTGATAACATGGAGTCAGTTTGCAAGACTGTGATTGAATGCAGTCAAGTTGGTATGTATATGCAATCTGTTTGTTATAATACAGCAAATAACTGCTATAAATGTGCAAATATTGAAAATCTGTTACTATTTTCATTTAGAGTCCAGCAGAACCTCATAGATCTCAAGCAGAAATTCCTCTGAAAACAGTGACGAAGTTGCTGCAGAACAAAAATGATACCGGCACTAGGCAACTTACTTTCATAGAGGAAGGGAAACAGAATACAATCAGCTGGCACCTAGCTGAGTTAAGTCCCCTGTTGCAGACAAGTTGCACTCATCAGTGCAGACTGATGGAAATCTGCCTGCATTTATAAATTAGACAGCAGTTATTTGCAAACCAATCTTTCTGGCACAGCAGCCATATTACTGGCCAGATAACTGCATTAAAAATGCTCCAACGGCACAAACACGGTCCAGAGGTCCAGAGGTCCAGATCACGGACTCCAGTTAGCTGAGGGGAAGCCTAGCAGACAGCTAGCAGCTACAGCTGCCTGTGTCGCCATCCACCTGTCAGTCAGAGAGGCCACGCCCCTAAGAAAACAAATTTTAAGCCTTAATCCAATTTAAACTGGCAGGTTTGGAGCCAACCTCAAGTGGACATTAGAGGAACTGCAGTTTTTGGTACATCGGTGGCTTCATTTTTTAGCCACTGAAGCCTCTGCTTGGTAAAATCATCCCATAATGACTCTGTCTTAGTATAAAATTATAGATACTAGGCCCTTCTGCTCTGCAGAGTTTGCAAAGCCATCCACTGAGCTGCATGTTTAAAACCCCTGATTTAGGTTTTCTATGAAAATAAAAAAACATTTAGTGCCTGAAATACAAAAAAACAAATGAATTCGAGCCTCAGTGACTCTGATAATCCACACGGTAAACAAAGTGTCTAATTTTGGTAAAACTGGCCTTTAACAGACAGTAACAAACACCCTATCTTGATCTCCCAGCTGATGCTTGGACCTCAAAGCGAGCGGCGCTGAAGCCTTGTCACCATCACCTGTCAATCAAAGCTCGCCGACATCGGATCACGGGGTGCATCGGTGCAGGCATCCGTCCCTCCCGCTGTCCGCGGCGGCCCAGGAGCTGTCAGTCATCTCGCCATCTCGGGACAGTCCTTCCCTTGAACTGCTCAGCTACCTACACACCAGCATCATTAGAGCTCTCGCCATAATGGACCCCCCGAGGAGGTGGCGGAGTGTTTTGAAGTTCACCGTGATCTGCTGGTGTCCCCAAACGCTCAGAAGCACTGCAGTCACTGGTTTAATAGCAGGGATGTGCTCATTTTTCTGGCCTGTTGTGCTCTACAAAGAGTCTCGTCTCACTTCCTTGAGGAATGACATTTTAGAATCAGAAGATGCTCAATGAGGACAGAGCAGCTCTACTTTAATACCTGTGCAGGAAACGGGGATGTATTAGAAATGAAGTGTGCCGATGCTGATGGAGGTGATGATTCCGAGGATTTTACATTAGAACATTTTATAACATCTCCCACAGATAAACTTCTCCATCTGAGAGTCATTTTAGTAACTAGTTTGAAAACAATATTTAAAAAGTTCATAATAACAGAGGAAAAACGTGCAGAGGAGTTACATAATAACAGATTAAAAGCAAAATTAAGTCCACTTTATCAAATTAATAGTTAGCAGCAGCCTGAAGGGCAGGAAAAGCTTTGCAGTACTGCAGGATTTTCACTCAATGGATAAAACACCTGGAAATGACTGAAGACTGAACCATGGCAGTGTGTGTGTGTGTGTGTGTGTGTGTGTGTGTGTGTGTGTGTGTGTGAGACGCTGTTGTTTAAGCCTTTCTGTAAGCCGTCGCTCAGGCTGCTGAATGTAAAGCGACTGAGTCACATTCCTAAATTAATCGACATCACCTCGGAGGGGATCATCTCACAGCGGGGAGAGGGAAGGATGCCGTTCGAGCTCTCGCTTCCCTCAGCCTCATTTCCAAAAGGAGATTGACCTTCTTACTCCCGTCACCCCTTCTCCCATTCTCCCATCTCCTCCTAAAGCACCTCGTGTTACCCTTTTCCCACATAATCACATCCCTTCACCTACATCATCGTCCTCCTGTGCCTCTAATGGTGACAACAGAGACCCCCTGCCCACTCCTCCGTTCTTCCAATCCTTTTCTCATCAGCTGCCTCTGAAAGCATCAGTGGAGGGTGGCAGATTGCTTTCACTCGCTGGGATGATGAATCATTTTCTTCATTTTCACCAAGCTAAATGTTAAAGAGTAGAAGTCCGAATTCTTCACATCGTTTGACTTTAATTGCTGCTTAAACTCCTAAAAACACTTTTTACTGGATTCCAAACTGGATGCCATCACAAGCACCAACCTGCAAACCAATCACATCGTCAGAGAAGTTAAAGGTTAATAAAAGCATCCAGCAATGCTGCAGTCAGTCCAGAGGCAGCATTTACCTTTATCTTTAGCAACCAATTGGCAAATTGACAGAAACTGAAGGTAATGCAGTGAAATTTGGGGGAAAATTCATAGGATGTTTTATTTTGAAAATCTGACATCCTACTGAATTCCTTTATCTAACAGAACACTTTTATTTTGAAAATCCAACATTCTGAGCACCCTGTTAAAATTTTGAGCGTTAACTCTTGTTAACGATCAATAACTAATTGGCTTTATTTCAATAAGTAACTGCAGGCTTTTATTCTTTGAAACTAACAACCTGTGGGCTTTTATTTTGAAAAATTGACGTTCTTAATGCATAATGGTCTTCTCTTTAAAAACATGCGTCTACAAATAAATTGTTCCATGTTATTATAGGTCACGCTGCACAGCTGCATATCAAACAGTGTTAAATGTGAATTTTACACCAATCAGGATGAAGCTGTCGCAACTGTGTGTGTGTGTGTGTGTGTGTGTGTGTGTGTGTGTGTGAGGGAGAGAGAGAGAGACAGTACTGATTCAGGTCCGTACACATGAAATGAACTTTTTCCATTTTCAAAGAGGGATGAAGTCCAGATTTTAGACACAGGTGTAAAAACTTAAATGCAGGTGATACTAATGGGGGCGGGGCTAACGATCACAGGGGAGGGAAATAAAATCACATGCGAAAACTCACCTTCAAAGTAAAACAGGCCAACGCTGAGCCACAAAGGTGACTAACACTAAACAAACACAAATATTGATTATCTATCGATTAGAATGGCGCCTGAACGCTGCTTACAAACCTTTTGGTGCCCCATATTAAAGAGAAGACCTTGTGGATGGCGTCATGTGCCAGATGAGTGTTCCGGGACCCTTCACTCCCACCTGGTGTCTCTCTGTCCACCTGTTCCTGGCTTCGCCTCATCTCCGGGTCTCGGATGCTGACATCACGGACTCCTTTCATCGGTCTTATCAGCTCAAACTGGTTTGGCATCTCCAAATATGTGATGCCAGTACAAAGGTTCAGATCCACATCTATCTAAGTGGCTTTAGTGGGGGGAAGTTAACAAGGCGACTCAGTTTGATTTGCATTGTTTTAATGGTGCGGTGGAGGAGGTTTTGCATTCATACATATAAATGGATGAATTAGCTGAAAGAGGGAAAGCCTCGCTGACAGGCCTGTCCTCTGCGCTGGAGATAGAGGAAGGAGGAGCGAGTCCAGAAACAATGGCCTGCTTTTCTTTCCTCACGTTCCAGCAGGATCATCGGCACTGATCCGTATGATTGGCTGATGATGAGGTGCTGGGATGCGGCGCTAATCGCAAGCAGGGTGACAGACGATCGGATATTATGGTGGAATAATGAGAGGACACACGGCGGACGAGTAATAATGGAGAGGAGGTAGATGTGAGCGGATGGAGGACGGTTTTCTGTTTTCTGTATTTTATTTATTGGTTTATTTAAACGGAACGCTGCACATCAATAAACATTACTGTAAATGTTCCAAAGATAGCTCAAAGGCCATCGCTCTTGTGGACAGATGGTACAAAGTCACCCTAAAGACTGAATATTAGATGAAAATCTCAGCGTTATGGAGACGGTTTCCCAGCATGCAGAGCAACAATAAATAAAAAAGCAAACATGCTAATGGATGTATGGAAGCACATATCATATAAACCCTCTGAGGTCATCAGTGACGACCCCAGGCCTCTGACCTTTACCGAATGCTTTGGAGACGAACAGAAAGGACTTTTGTTTAGTTTTTGATGCCTTTCACTCATAATGATGATTATGAGCAGCACTTGGCGACAGTGGGAAGGAAAAACTCCCTTTTATCAGGAAGAAACCCCCAGCAGAAGCAGGCTCAGGGAGGGGCCATCTGCTGAGACCGGTTGGAGCTGAAGGGAAGTTTCGTTACACCACCGGTTACATTACTTTCATGTTACTCTGTAACATGACATCACCAGTTAACGGGGCCATAATAATAATAATGCCCCCGATATTACGAGCTTTAAGTCTTTGTACAGTTTAAAGAGGCGACCCACCCACCACCAGGGAAGCTGAGACTGGAGGGAATGACACACAGGAAGTGGTATGGGATCACCTGCTCGGCCAGGTGAGCTATAGCGGCACACAGGTTTAACATGGGATTCTATGGGACTGTCTCACAGCCTCGAGTGGACAACAGAGGAACTGCAGTTCTTGGCAAGTCTGCGTTATTTTTCAGAGTCTGAGGTTGGTTGACATCATTATATCACAGCTAGTGGGCGTAATCTGACAGCCAGCCACCCCAGAGTCGCATCATACCTCAGCCTGAAGTGAGCAGCTGCTTAAATACACCACAGTGACTCACAAGTTTCCATAAAAGCAAAACAACTGGATAATCTGGGACCCATCCCTGTTGATCCTGAGCTGTAATGGAACAAATTTCCAATAAATCAACAACAAGTTTCTGCTGAGTGAAACTGGGACTTTTTTGGTTAATCCGGCCCGGATAGACAGATCCAAGTGTAACAACAGATGGAAACACGACAAACATGAAAGACAAAGACGGGCATTCATGGCTTCATGGCTCTGCTTAGTTTACACTCGGCTGAAGGCTGCACTGCCTGAAATAAGAGTTTTAAAAGGTGCAGCCATGAAATTATATGTTCTTATATGTATGCAGCTCGCTATAAATCTCAGTGAGTGTAATGCTTTAGTGTAATATGCCTAATATGTCTTAGAGCCAGTGCAATGAAAATGACTTCCCCCGGCTGTGCTGCATTAAAGTGAGAATAATCCAGGCTAAAACGCGCATACATTACTCTGCAGACATCACTCTGCTTTATTAAGTGCATAAACAACTCTCTCTCATCCACGGGACCCGGAGTTCATCTGTGATGTCACTCGCGAGATGAGGAGTGGAGCTGCTCCTCGGAGAGGCGTCGGGAGAGTTACGGCCGGTTTACAGCGAAGATGCTGGGCTTTGTTCAAACAGAGCTCCTCGGCACAGCCCGGACGCCAGGGAGTGGGAAACGCCTGGGAGCCCGTGGGTGATGATGGAGGAGTGACGGGTGACCAGAACTTGGCCCGTGTGCCTCAGTCTGAACCCTCTTTGGAAGCTCTGGCTCTTAAATGTGGAAAAGAGGAAAACAGAGTTGTTCACCTCAGCTTAAGCTGCTTTTTGATGAAAGATTAACCAGACTGACATAAAATAAATATCACAGAAACCACGAAAACTCTTGCTAACAAGTTTGAAGATATATTCTGTAGAAAATGCTGAGCTTAACCTGGAACGTTTATGACAGCTCTGCGCTCACCAACACTCAGCTGTCGCTGGTGAGATCAGTTTATTTAAGGCACCGCAGAGTGAGTCTGGGCTTTTATAAAGCAACCAAAGTGAACCACCAACACTGTGACAGACTTGTATCTCCATTCTCTTGCTTGAATTGTTATAAACTGCACAGCCCACAGTGGAAAAAGTGGCACAGGGGCCAAAATGTAGAGAAAAAGTTAAACCTTCTGGTGCGTCACGGTGGGCGTGGACCAAGCTGCCCTCAGGTGATGCCAGCGAGAGGCGAAGCCAGTGCTTTCAGGCCTTTGCTTCGCCCGCTCGCCTCTCAGGGCGAGGCCGACGCCAGGCCGAGCGGCTCCTCTGCAGGATGATTGGCAGCTGTCTGAGCCAATTCCACGAGGGGGAACTCAAAGTGGAGTCATTAGAGGTGAGGAGGTCGTGTAATCGTGCTGAGGCTGTCAGAGTGTCCAGACAGACGGCGAGAGGGCCGCTCGCATGCATCAGTTACTCGCCCGTCCTGGTGCGCAGCCTTGGTCAGGACTGTGTGTGTGTGTGTGTGTGTGTGTGTGTGTGTGTGTGTAGCACAGATTAGGATGTGCCAGGACTGGTCAGGAGCACAGAGAGGATCAATGGAGGAGCTCAGTCAGCTGTGACCGCCGACTGTCAGACACTCGACGGATGGATCGGTGCGTCAGCAGGTGGGGAAGTATCCACAGACACACACACACACACACACACACACACACAGCCACGTTTCTGCTGCTGAAGAACAAACTTTTCTGATTAAACACACGATGTCTCGTATCTACATTTGTCACTTTTGTTCTCAGAGTGCTCCACCATCACCTGAGCCAATGAGTTTTCATTTAAAGAGATGAATTAAAGCCGGAGCAGCAGAATCAATAAATCAAGGCCATAAAATGAGATGAAAGCAGGTTAAACAGTTTATATTACATCAAATTATGGCTGCAAACTTGTGTTTTAAGAAGAGATTTAAAAGCTCGCGCTGATCCTTTTGCTGATCTTGGCTTTAAAGCTCTCAGATTTTTTTATTCCCATTCAGATCTGGTTCCAGCGGGGATACATCGATCATCCCCCGAGCTGCAACGCAGTCCAGGATTAACATCTGCACATTCCTGAGTTAATTTCAACATATCTATGTGCTCATGAGAATAACAACACCAAGAAATCCCAGAACTAAACGTGTTCCTGTTTTTTTTAATGGGTGTGAATAAGATCATTTCTCATGGTGACAGGCTTTGCCGATATTAGCCGAGCACAACTCAGTTAAACATGAATGAGTCTCTCTGGGAGGTGCAGCGTGACCTGGGAGTGTATACTCATACATACAGATAATATGCATCAAAGAGGAGGGGGTGGTCTTAATGTTTCAAGGCTCATAACTCAAATTACAATAGCTACTTATAAAGCAGAGCTCCTGCTTGATGTTAATGCATGCAGGCTGTGAGGGGAACCGTGCAGCAAGCAGAATTATCCCTCGACTGATTTATGTGTTGCGCTCTCTCACAGCACCGCCGTTAAAGTGACACACTACTGATTTTACACGCCAAAGTCAATTAGATAGTCACGAGAAAGCAACTCCAGCCTTTTTTTTGAAATCGAACAAATCAGCAACAAACTCACACCTGCAGTTCATCTAACGTCCACTAGAGGCTCCAGCAGTTTTGTTCTCTTAGCACAGCTGTCTGAGGGATGAATTTTTCATAACTCGCCAGTTTAAATCTTATTAAGCTAAGTTTGCATTTTTAGGGGTGTGGCCTCTTTGAGGTGGATGGTGACACAGGCGGCTCTAGTTGTAGCTGTCTGCTTGGCTTCACCTCAGCGAACTGAGTTCCTGAACTCCAGTTCAGGAGAAGGTGTTCCTCATCTGTCCCACCACAGACTGCCTGTAAATGTGTGAATCCTGGTGCTCCTTCAGTGTCTCATCAATGCTGAAGACGATCCAGTGGGCATGAACGCCGCCACCGAGCAGCATCAGTGTGACAACACCGATTCAAATCCTGTTCAAGATGCATGCAAAAAACTCTCAAACTTTAAAACCATGGCATCATGGCGGCCATGGGATCATTATGATGACTGATTTGGTGACTGTGGTAATCTTATACAGTCACCCATAATTTGCACAGAAGACTCTGACTTGCAAAATGTCGCTAACTAACCATCAAGCGCTAACAAAACTTGAAAAGTGCGACATAAACTGAAATGGAAACAGAGAATCATCACTTTCAAAATAAAAGCTGTCCCTTGCTGCTGAAACCGACTTTTACTTTGAAGGTCTGTTTTGGTTTCACTGCCGCTCAGTGACTAGTTAGCAAGTGTTTGCAGACAAGTCAGCGTCTTCCATACAAACTACAGGCAACTGCGAGGAGGTTTCATTGCATACCGCTTTGTGACCAACCCTCACCCAATGACAGCCAGCAACCTCTTGCAACCACCTGCCAACCAGTTGGGGAATACACCTTTTTCCCTAGTGACTGGTGGTTGCCAGGCAGTCGCTAACTGGCCTCTAAGGCTGAGACTGGTGCTTTATTCACCTGACCCTACAGTGCCATGCGTCCAAATGTCTTAACAGTGGACAAGTTAACATCACATGGTTAGCAGTCACGTGGTTAGCGATCACGTGGTTAGCGATCACGTGGTTAGCGGCCATGTGGTTAGCAATCACGTGGTTAGCGATCACATGGTTAGCGGCCATGTGGTTAGTGATCACGTGGTTAGCGGTCATGTGAGCCTGAATTCAGTATGAGAACATGATGTCGCGGGCCTCTAAAAGTGCAGCCAAGTTTAAACATCCTGCTGGTTCCTGGATCTAAGCTTCCACCATCACCAGCCTGTGTCAGCAGCACTTAGTTTCAGCATTTCTGTAGAAAACCAGCAGAATATGAAGATTTTTGAGCAGCTTTGAAAGGGACACACTTTCAGCTAAAGCAGCTTCTTCCCTGTATGATTACTCGGTGATGTAGCATCTTCATGTCTGTGTCCAGAGACAGATCCGGCTCCCACTGCTGCATGAAGAAGACATTTTCTGTTCTCTCACATCGGCCACATTTTGAGCATCTGCTCGGTTTGTTTAGCCCGTTGAGACGCTGATATTTGAATCAGAGCGGCTTCAAACATCTGAAAAAATCCTCCTGTGAGGTAGAGTTTGTTAGAAGTGACAATAGAAGCCAAAAGTTCACGTGAGCATTCCCGCTGCGGCTCTGATATGAATTTATTTGACATCTCCATAACTTTCCATGAGTAACGAGGTGAGGGGAGCATGCAGCCTGCTCCACTCTTTGTAAATCTCTTTCACATCCTCAGGCTTTCCCAGTTCACATTTTCTCTGTCCTGATTTACACCTCTCATTATTCCGTGTTTCTGACATTCCACGTGCAACGGGAAACCTGGCGAGCCGAAGCACAGGAGAGAAGACAAAGACGGGCCTGTGCAGATGGAGTGATAGCATCGGCGCTCGAGTCAAAGACCCCGTCTGTCTCCCTCGACTCTCAGAAGCACGGCCAAACAAACAGAGAGGGAGGCTCAGAGCACAGGGAGATGAGACAGAGGGAGTCCAGATTCTGAGCGCTTTCCACATGATGGTGATGACATGCAGACCTCATCAATTATCATTTTATTTGAACGTGAGCTCAGCTGTTTGGCTCCAGAGCCCACGAGCTGTCGTCATCTCTGCTACGGACGCTGTGGCTTAGCTAAGAGGCTAATGCTAGCTTTTAACGAATGTCAACGATGATGGAGAAAGTTAAAATTAAAAACCCTGAGGACATGCAGGGGGTTGGTGGTGAGATGGAGGCAGATGATCGGCTGTGGAGAGCCCTGAGGTGAAGCAGCAGAAGCTGCAGCAGAAACACGGGGTGGAGAACACGCCAACATCCACCCTCCTGGGTCACACCCGGTGAACACTCCTGCCGTCATCCTGAGCTGACCTCTGAAGGCAACAGATCCTTTAAGCCCTGTAAGTTGTGGGTTGGTGCCTCCACAGAAACCCATCATTTGTCCCTCAGACCACTGCCTGTAGGTGCTCATTACTGCTCACAGGTATCCCATAAGCTCCGCCTCTTCAGCAACGCCCTGACCCAGTAATCGGATCATGATGATGCGGACCTCACCGTCTACTATCGTCCTCATTTGAGTGATTTTTCTCATGCTATGAGCGATCCAAACCATGCACTGCGTTGGTTTGCTTTAATTACATTATGATTTACAGATCCCAGCTCAAAGGCACCAAACCTTCAGCTGAAGTCTTTCACGTCTTCATGATTCACAGCTCGTCTAGATGTAGAAATACTTTCAACATCTCCCAGCCGGTCCCTGTCTTGTGTGCATGTAAAGAGCCAAGTCGAAACTTTGCTGCGTGTATATCGAGGCCAAGAAAATGACTTCCTCCAAGAGAATCTGGCTGAGGAAATGAGCTTTCCCTAATCCCTCGCCACGATTATTAAAACTTGTTCTGATGTGTACAAAGACACTGTTGTGACACGGTTTGTTTTACCATAAGCTTCCTCTCTGGTTGCAGAAGGGGAAAAAAACAGGTAAAAATCAGCTTCTTACAAAAGAGCGAGTAAAATTAGACCATTAAACACCTTGAAAAACATTGTGCACACACTCGCACCAGAGCCTGACTCCACGGCCCACTGCAGGCACACGGGCACAAAAACTGATGGAGTGGCTGAGAAGGTGCAGTTTCTCTCAGCTTAAAGTTAATTACAAGGATTATTCTTCTCTTTATTGTCCCTCTGAGCCCCCCTGCAGCCAAGTACAAATACAGACTGTATATCAGGGGCTCAGCGGTGGGGCCAGACGGGATCGTGGGTAATGCATCGAGGCAGAAAGAGGCAGAAACCTCCAGTGTTTGTTCACTCTTCAATTGATGCAAAAAAGGTGCAAAACTCTGCAGAAACAAACCAAAACGTTCCAAAACTTATACCCATGACAAAAGATTAGAAACAATAAATTGACAGTTAATTAAACTAATTTATGCACTGACATTTTACTATAAATAATGACATTTATTAAATGCTAGTTATTATCATTTAACCATCAGTTTGCCGTTTATGCAAACTTTGGTCCGAGTGGGAGCAGGAAAACCAATCCAGGCCCTCGGGGAGTGGGAGCAGATGAGGGATGGGATTCCCCGTTGTAAGCAGAGATGATTAAATTCTCTCCCAATGTGACTGTAGGAGGAAATGGTCGTCATCTGCCGTGGAGAATTTCAGCAAATTGTCCGGTCCGTGCACGCGTTGTGTGTGGGCGTACATTGTTGGAGCAATTGAGTAAATGGGCATTTAATTGGTTTTGCAGAGAGCTCACATTTTGACGGGGATAAACAGATTTCTTTGTCTGCTGGCGTCAAAGACGGCAGAGCTGGTAGAGTCAGCCGGAGCTGCACAGTGACTCACGCCGAGGCGAAACAATTAAGATACCGACGCTTAAGTCCCGCTTCAAAAACGGTCCGTTTGTCTGCAGCTGGAGCGCCGACACTCGAGTGCTGAGAGGGCCCGGCCTGAAACTCAGGATGAGGACAGAGGCTGTTATTTAAACAGATAAAGATTTCTCATTTCAGAATCCTCAGCGCAGAAAATGTGTCCAGACAGACCCGACGGGGTCGCGTTTATCATCGAGGTCTAGCTGAACAACTCTGCCCAACTATGTGGAGGCCAGCGCTGAGAAATCAATACCCCACTGAATCATAATTTTAGCTTGTTTCAGGGAAAAATCAATTCGGTAAATTCCCACAATCTCCATTGTTTCCAAAAATCTGATTTTTGTGTTTTGCAGCTTTGTGAATGCATCCCAGCCGGCTTCTGTCAATAATACAAACTGCAAACTGCCGCCGAGCCTTCACACCTGAAAACGTGCAGTTTGGTAAAACGTGCTCCATTGCTAGTAAATTAAATTAATTCATGTGTCAATAACTAATTACAGGCTTCAAAGTGGTGGATTTATTATGAGAAAGCTGCGCTGACACAGTCGCGGCATAAGGTCACATGACAGTGGCATCCACTTTGACTTCATTTGATGGTCCACAAACTCCAAAAAGCCATTTTAATAACCTGAATCATCAGCGCCAAATCTAAAACACCATCAGCACCAAAACACCATCAGCTGTCGCTGCGCTGCCTCGTCTGAAGGCATCCGTTTGCACCAAATCCCAGCAGAGAGGATCTCCACTCAGTTTCCCGTCAACTCGGAGCCACCGAGAGAAGAAGTCAGAAGATTTCTGACTAATTTAAGATCGTGAGGAACCAAAAAAATCCCCAAAAACAAAATCTCTGAAAGCAAAAGAAGAAAAAAAAAAAAGATTTGCCGCACAAACGAGAGCACAAAATTAGTACACAACTTTTACAAAGATTCCCCTGTTTAGGTTTTTGGAGAAACTGAAAATAATGAGCCTTAAACTTGTTTGTGCTGCTCTGAGAAAAGGAAAACACCTCATTTTGAGTGCAGGTTTTCCCCAGAGAGGACAGGAGCAGACTACATCATGCACAGGTACGAGCGTTTAATAATCAGATTCGCTGCACACTCTTATCAATAAGAAATAAAGCTATGAAGACAAAGAAGCTTCTGCTGGTTTTGTTGGTGCAAAGCAAACAAAGGCACAAAACAAGGCGGCAGACGATGCAGATGCAGAGGCATCAGTATAGATGTTAATTGCTCGGGGATGATATGCATGGATCTGAAGAGGTAAGCGTGTGTGGGTGTATGTAAATGTGTGCAGGCAGATGAACCTCACACAGGATTTATTGTTTGCTCAGCGTGACCATATGCTTCCCCACTTCCACAGCAGCTCATTTAAACATCTCTGCTAATAACTAATGTACCAGTGTGTGCCCACACATCTGCAAACATGCAGTCATTTAAGCGACACACGTATGCGCTCTACTGAGCGTATGCACATGTTTCCATGTGTGTGGTTGGAGAGTAAAGTGCGGGTTTACCCGAGTGCCTCTGAGCTGTGGGAGCGAGTCGATGCTGCTGGACAGATAAGGCTCTGTTAGACAAAGGCGCCCTTTGTGAGTCTGGATCGCCCTGAGCAACTGCAAGATGATCTCCACCCCACATACATCCACCAGGAGCACGAGAGGACCCAAAGTGAGCGAAACAAAGTGGCCCCGAACCCGCTAACGAGAGCCAGGAGCCACATCTGTGCAGCCGAACGCCACAGCTGGGCTGGGAAGGCCTCTTGCTGTGGCTGGTGTTCCTCGGCCTCCATGTTGATCCATTAGATGGAATAATTCCAACCAACCAACAGACAGAAGCAGAGGGGTTTTCAAGGACTTTTATAGAAATCACACAACGCACAACTCGCACAACGTTGGGGAACTGGATGAATTACACTGAATTTGGTGTGCACACTCACCTGGAACGTTAACTGTGTCCTGATAACCGACTCCTCAGGTTTCCACAACGTCTCCACTGAAGTAAAAACCACTGAAGAAGGCTCCTCCACTGCCAAAACCTCAGCAAATGACGTTTGATGGCATCATCGCACACCTTATTGTTAAACACCTTTAATGTCTACACATGGTGTTATTGCTGGTATTGTCTCTTAAGAATATTGAGAGCAAACTGGAACCCAGCTCCTTGTACTTTACTTTTTGCCCTGTAGTGTCTCAGGATGTAAATACACAGCCATGGTGTAGTACTCTTAGTAATGACTGCACCTCCGCCCCCACCTTTCAGATGTAGTCGTAAAAAATTGCACCTTTATTGTTTCATTCATTGTGTTGTGTTATTTATTGCCTCATTTTGCTGAGCAACATCTAAACAATGAAAAATAAAACATTCATATTTAGAAAATACAAGAAATGTTTTTGATTCTTTTCCCCAAACAAACCAACAAATGGATTATTTTTTTTAAATTGTGCGTTTATGGTTGAGGTCACATGGAGCCTAACAGTAACGCTTTGCCCCAGGGCCTTCTGGGAAGTAACTCCAGTCACGGTCTGTTATTATTCAAGTAGCCAAAGGAAGAAAACTACAAATATTTGAGAAAAAAACAGAACTTCTGAATTTTTATTTTCTTCAAGAAAATGACTCAACTAATCAGTTTCTAAAAGGATGATTAATTTCATTAATTCAACATCTATTGCTCTTTTATTGATTGGTTTATTTGCTTTAAGGCTGTTTATGCTGCCATGGATAATGGGGTGGTTTCTGGGGGCACTGCAGGAATTTTATACCCCGGGGCCCTGCAGGAAGCAGCTCCGCCCCTGCGGGAAGCAGCTCCGCCCCTGCTGTTATTCAGCTTCTGCTGCACGTTCACATTTTCCAGATGCTGTATTATAAATTGTCTGAGCCCATCCATATTAGATCCAAATTAGTCCAAAAACTGTGACAAATAACTCCTTTTCTCAGCCTCAGGTGTGTGTTTAACGGTAATTAGCAAACGTTAGCATGTTCTCCTGCTAACTGAAGGTACCTGCATGATGTGAGCATCTCTGCGACCTCAGCTCAGCCTCCTGCAGACTTTTCCTCCTCGTTAAAGTTAATGTGTCAGGATGGTTCAGAGTGAGGGGACGTAGGTACAGTGGGACTTTTCTGAGGAGCTAAAGGTCGTTTAGTTTCACTGGTCTGAGATCGGAATCAGATTCATTGTGGGGGTGTTAGAGCACAATTAGATCGCCTGTCAGACTGGAGCTGAGGTTTTAATTGCCTGCATGTAATGAACTGTATTTCCGTTTTTCTCTCTCAGAACTTTCTTTCACCTGTTTCGGAGCTCAGGTCATCTATAATTTTCCTTCTCTGCACCAGCATGTTGCCACTGATCTGAACACAGGTCAGTTTGAAACCTTGGAAGTAAAAAGTTGTACTTGTTAATCAGAAGCGAGCTCAGCCGGGGGCGACCGAGGGGAGGTTAATGTGTAATCCTGAGGCCTGCAGGTCAAATTATAGATGCACGATGGATTGCTTGTGTTAATCACAGTTTTAGAAGTTGAGAGCGGGGAAAGAAGAAGAAAAAGGTCCTGGTTACCATCAGTCAGCGAACTGGAACAAATTGCCCCAGGCGGAGCTATTTCTGGAGCCTTTACCAAGAAAAGCAGCGGTGTAATGTGAGGATACACAAGTTTTACAGCAAGCTCAACGTGTACGGGTGACAACGGCGGAGGAGGAGAAAGATTTTGATTTAACCTTTTCTCTTTGGGTACTTCCTGTTTTACTGTGAAATGTGGCTTTTCTCCAGTTCTGTGCCACACCAGAGTTCAATGAGTTAATCAGTGTCCTCAGAGGATACACCTGCATGTCCTCAGCTGAACAGACACAGCCGAAGGATCTGAAATGCTGCGCAGAGAGACGGGAGTGGGTATATTGGGAATGGGAACTCTTCTCAGAGAACAACTGTGATGCCAGAATGAGTGTAGATCTGAACGGTAACCTCGATTCCTGGATGGTTTGCTGGTGGAACCATCTCATTACCTGCTGTTAGCATCCTTCCTCAGAGTTCAGCAGCAGAGGAACATCTGCATGTCAGCACAGAGATGCGCCATCGCTGGAAACCCTGAGTGATGAAAAATGAAGCTACTGCAGTTCCTTCAACGTCCAAAAGTGACTCAGTGCTCAAAGACTTGCATGTTTAAGTGTCTGCAGGTTCAGGTCACTGGGCAGAGCGACCCATGCTGCAGGGCTAATGCACATGGGTCCTTTCCCTACACTATCCTTTCAAAATAAAGGCCAAAAAGCTGGAAAAACATATATTTAAGGTCCAAATTTACAGCACAAACATGTTTACAGGCGGCTGTAGCTGCTAGCTGTCTGCTAGGCTTCACCTCAGCTAACTGGAGTGCCTGAACTGGACCTCTGGACCGTGTTTGTGCTGGTGGAGCATTTTTAATGCAATTATCTGACTTCCTAAGCAAGCAGAATCACCTGGTCTCGAGCCCTCGTTTAGCCCCGCAAACACAGCGACGTGTCAGGTCCACATAAACACTGTGACACACACTCGAAGGCACAGGCGAGGCGAGCGAGACGCACTCGATGCACCGGCAGAAACAATAACCTCACAAACACAGAAAGTCCTGCAGCTTTGCTGAAATAAATAAATATGCATGTCCATGCGAGATGGCAAGTTCAAAGTGTCGACTGTGTGTGTGTGTGTGTGTGTGCAGGAAATGGAGCGTGGTGGTTGTGGAGAAGCTGCAGTGCTCTGGGGTGTTCTGCTACCGCCCACTGCCCCGATCCCGCTTTGAACTTTGCCATCGAGCCGCCTCTCAGCAAAAACACAACAGAGACACTTCACTGTGAAAGAGACACAAAGAGAAAGTGAGACAAAGGCGAAGGTAAGGAGAAGGAGGAAGGACAGATGCTATCGCACAGCTTTTCAAAGGCCTCTTATACATCGTGTGTGTGTGCGGGAATGTGTGGGCTGTCGGCCAGATGTGAGTTATTTAAGTAAACGTGTGCATAGATTGAGATGAACAATGATTTCGGTGCTGCGAGGCAGCAGATGCAGACAGACGAGCACTCAGAAAGAAGACCGAGTGTTGAAATCAGTCAAAGATGATGCCAGTAATTGCACATAATTGGATGTGTTTAACCCTCAACACGCAATTTGTCCCTTTATTTGTGCGGCGGCAGCTTTAAAGTGTGTGTAATGGTGATTTTTATAACAATACTTCTAATGGCAGTGAGGAAACAGTGTGAGAGGGGCGCTCGCTGTAATTAACCTGCAGAGAATTATCACCTGGATCAGCGGCGACTCGTTATTCAGCCGTCTGCAACGGCTCACGCCGCTCTCACGGCTTTTGGAAACTCTTTAAAGCCACTTCAGACGTGCCCGTGCGCTTTAGAACAGGTGAGGGACGGGCTCAGGCTGTTTTGACTCAAACTACAGGATCTAAAATAAAAATACTTCAGGTCGTTCCATGAAAAATCCATCACTCCCCCTCCTGAAGAAGTGTTTCTGCATCACACGCCTGAACCTGCTGTTTTTACCCACTCAGCAGCAAACAGCAGACAAACGCCGTCTCCAAAACACATTTTTACTTCAGGATTGAAAGTAATTTTAGTGCAAACACGAAGCACTCAGGAAGCCTCTCCTTCATAATTAAACTTCCTGTTCTGAGCCTTTTCCTGCACCTTAATGGCCTGAAATAAAAGTCTGTAGAAGCTCTGAAGCAACCCCGGGGTCTTATACTCCACCTTATGTTTTAAAGGGGTTTCCTCCTCCATCAGTTTGATATTTATTTGAGATGTTTTGTCCGGTTGCTTCGCAGCTGAAAACTGTCGAGATGTTTTCCCCACATTTCTGAAGCTGCTCAGTTAGTCGCTGGTAGTTTCATTAAAAATACAGAAATGCACCTTTTTTAAATGATTGTGGCTAACTTCATGAAGTGACCCCTGAAAACAGACTGCAGGAGTCCAACAGGCGTAGACAGGCGGGCGGGGGGGTGAGTCTGGGTATGTGGGTGTTGGTCAAAAAGAAGGGAAGAGTGGGAGAGGAGGAGGAGAGAGGAGGAAGAGCGGGCTGATGTCTTGGGGTGAAGTCAAAGGGATGAAAGGCTGGTGTCTGCAGAGAGGGACGTCACGGGCGCTGGATTGGAACCGGTGGATATCAATGAAAGGCAGCCCCTCCGTCACCTCCACCCGCCCAATGCTTTGTCACAGTTCTGGTTTCTGTGTGGCAGCAGAAAGGCTCTGAGTTCAGAGGTGACCGAATGGAGACGGTGAGCTCTGCATGTTCTTCCTGTGCACTGGCAGAACCCTCTTTGAGGTTGACAGCAGAGTGCTGCAGTTGCCTGTAGGATACGTGGAACTCGCAGACACGTCTACCAACACCCAAAATCATTAGAAACTTTGCTCTGGTTTAACATCAACATCCACTTTTGGACCCGGAGATCAATGACAGGAAATAAAAAGGTGCACTAAGGTGTGTCCAGCTTTGTCGATGATGCAAAACAGTTTCTTTACGGGCGCCTGGGTTGCTCAGGGGTGGAGCAGGTGCGAGTTTGAGTCCCGGCTCGTTGCCAATTTACCCCGTGTCTTTCCCCCATTTCCTGTCCCTCTATACTGCCCATAAAAGCCGCTGTGGCCAAAAAAACCCAAAACCCTTTTGCGCGTTTCCTTCATTTTCCTACCTTGACCAACAATGATATGGAAGCAATCTGCAGACAATCGATGTCACGGTGCAGAACTTGACTCGAACATCATGGGATTAATGTTTTGGATCGGTGGCCAGGAAACTCCCCAGTATGATCCAGAATCTACAATCAGTCCATAAAAAGCAGGCGGACCAGCAGAAACCCACAGCACGGAGCTCTGATGAGGCCGGGATGAATCTCCATCAATCAGGACTTGGCCCAGAAGCTGATCTCCAGCATGCCATGGAGAACTGCAGGAGCTATGAAGAGGGTCAACACCTCAAACACCGACTCTTTGAATGAATTTGATTTATTTGCCAATGAACGTCTTTGAAACTTAGGAAGCGCTCAGGACTGTCCTTCACTGGAAGCTCTGTGAAACACAACGGTTTGGCCATCACCGAGCGTCTGAACGAGGGTCTTTGCCTTTGAGAAGACCCTCATTTCCCTGAGGGCGGCACCAGGGCTCAGTGTGCTCCAGTTGTAGGACTGAAGCTAGCAGCAAATCAAATGAAAGGATCCAATAAAGGAAGAGTCACCATGCAGATGACTCCCACCTCTCCACTTCTGCAGAACCTTCACCTGCACATCCACCACGCTGCTTCGTGTCCTCCATCTGCGTGTTATTAACAAGTGAATGATGAAACTTCTCTGAGCGTAACAGTGAGGACAGATAGCTCCTTAATGAGTTCGGACTGGCGGATCCCAAAACTTTCTCTTTCTTCTCTTTAAAAAGCACGACATGCACCCAGATTTCTCGCCTGTTTGCATCACAATTTCAGCTCAGATCCTGTATGTTCTTCATCTTTTATCCTCTGAAAGGAAGCCAGTAAGCCTCGTGCGCCTCGGGGGCCGGGAGCTAATGGGGGTTTGTGGTATCTTTCAGCACTGAAGTGTGTTTTACATATTTTTGAGATGCTGACAAGCGCGCAAAGCACGGCTACTCAGACCTCTGTGGGGGCAGGGGGGGTCGGTGTGGCTGTGTTTTTAGTTTCTGGGTTTTATCTGTGTGTTTGGGGTCGTCATAACAGACGCATCCTCTGCTGTCAGGCGGGTGGGATTCAGAGGAAGCGCAGACACTTCCCTCCTGCGGAGAAGCGCCGCAGCGTGAAGAAGTTTCCTGCTCCTCTTTGTCTGTTTGTCCTTGGAGGTTGTGTATTGGGGGTTTCAACCTGTGCACCACCGATTTGTTATTTAAACTTTCAGCTCAGTCCAATGTAATCTAATCTAATCTAACTTAATTTACATGGGCGCTATCTCTGCCTCGTGTCTGTCTCTCAGTGTGTATCGAACAAGGTCGATCGGTCCCTGAACTCCCGTCTGCCTCCTTTATTCCCTTTTTTCCTTCTGTAACAGAGCAGGAAATAAACCTTTATCCTTCCATCATGGCCTATTGTTTCACCTGCACCTCAGCTGTCCACAAATATATGCTTTTTGTCACTCTGTCTAGCAGCGCTGTGAAAAGTGCATCAGAGAGCACTCCTTTAATGCTTCCCCGGCATTTCGTGCATCCTTCCCGGACTCCTCATGGGACCGTGCAGAGCTGCGCTACAGAAAATATCCATTTTCTCATATTTCCTCCCGGACCGCACAGACTAACATGAAAACAGCACTTGTGCTGCCTCTTACCTTTGAACTAACAGCACTGAATCCTCTAATCCACTCAGGATGAGGCGGATGATTTTCTCTATTTGTCTGACTGTCAACAAATCCTGAATAAAGACGCAAACCAACAATGGATGGATCCACTAACAAGTGTTGGCTGCGTAGTTAAAGCCTGACATGTCTCACCCCTTTTATTATTGAATATGATGATTATGGATACACGCAGCAGAAATGAGCATGCTCAGAAGAGTGTCTGTGCTGCCTCACAAGGTGAAAGGTCCCCGGTTTGAATCCTGGCTGGTTCTCCCTGTGCCCATGTGGGTTCAGGTCCAGGTACTCTGGACTGTGGGAGGGCGGAGCCAAAGACATGTTTGTTAGCTGAACAGGTGAGAGATTGTGAGAGCTTGTCTCGCTGGGATAGGCTCCAGCCTCCCAGGATAAGTGGAGTCCTGGCAAACAAAGGTAATAATCACTCTCACAGACAGACATCAAAAACCAGCCTAAAGCGTCCTCCAAAGGGTTAGGCTGACATGATTATGATGACTCAGACCTCCGAGGGATAATCCAGCAAACTGTTTGCATGTCTTTAAACGTGCTGGAGCGCAGAAGGTGAATGTAGCTCTTTACCGTCCAGCAGGGGGCGACTCCTGTGGTCTGACTCAAGAACTCTCTGGGCAAAGGAGCTTAGTGCTCACCTGATCTGTGAGCTCAGCAAACACCTTCACGATGAGTTTATGGTGTCAGTCGCTGGTTTCAGGTCTGACTCAATAAATCATGATCTTCATTTCATAAGTTACGTTCAGACAGGTGTTCCTCGCTCAGTTCCACCGAGGGGTTTGAATCCCATTAGGCCACACCCACACCGACTTTCCCAATAAAGATAAGTGAAATCAGGCATCATTTCTTATTATATTGTGTATAAATGTTATAAATGCAGAAGCTCCAGATGTTCCTCCACTGAGCTCAACGATGTTGTCGCCACTCGAGAAGTGAAACTGAGACCTTCTGGTTCCAGAGAGCTGTCCTCTGTGTTGTAGCGGACACAAAGTTGCCATTGTTTATGTCCCACACATATATAGACGGCTTTTTATGATCTGTTGAACTGCTCTGTTTATCATCACGATGCAGAAAAACTCCTGCAGGGCGGCACGTCGACGTGACCACTGCAGCACCTTTTCATCAGGTCTTCCTGCAGCATCAATTAACAGGCCTGCATCTAATTTAGGACTCGGCTGTTCATGAGAAAAGAGAAGAGAGGCTGCATCACGCTGCTTCCAGCTTTATTACATCGGCTCCCTGCTGCTGGCAGAATTGATGCTATGCTCCTTTTATCGGCCTCTCCTTTAAAAGGCTTAGGTCCAGCTTATTAAACCAGACTTTTAAAACCAAATGTTTCTGCATGACATCCATATATTTACTCCTCAGGACCTCAAAGACCCAGCTGCTCAGTAAATACTGAGGATGCTGCTTATTTCCACCCCCAGGTGACCTCACAGGTGACACTGTAACCTAAACATTTCAGTGCAGTTTTTCCACTTTAATAGTTGTTTTTATTTATCTGTTATTGATCATTGTAATAAATATTTGGATGGTCATATCAAGCACATAAGCCCACCTGTTCTTTAACCCCATGTTTTTAAGTAGCAGCCAATCAGGAGAACCGTGTCTAAAAGGGGGAGGAGCTAAAAGTGCTTGTTGAACTTAGAGGCTGCTCCGAGGCCCAGTCTCAGATAAAGGAGGACTATTTTGAATCATGCAAAGCTGCTGTAAACACGCTCGTTTCTGCTATAGAGTAGAACATTTTAACACGGGAGTCAGTGGGGACCGACTCACTGCTGGCGCCCCTGCTGGACTGCAGGGGAACTGCAGGTTCTGATGATGTGTGGTTCCAACCTTTTACTTCCAAGATGAAATAAAACTGAAAAGCTGTAAAGTCTCACTTAAACTCAGAGACAGAGGACCTGCTGAAGGTGCTCACGTGGTCATTTATGACCCTCACTTACATTTTCTGGGGCTCTGAGCAAAAATATCCTCACAAAGACAGAAGAGGAGAAACAAAGTCTCTGAAGGGCAGAGGAGGGAAAAGGCAGAGGAGGAAGGTCGACGAGGATGAGGAGGACAATGCTAACCATGCAGACATGGCCCCCGCCCACACACACACACACATAGTTACCATGGGGACCAGCCATGGCTGCAGATTGCTCCATGGGGGGGCCTTAGGTCTGGCTGAGATCAGAAAGCTCAACTGTCCTCATTTAGGATCAATATGCACTCACACACACACACGTGCACGCACACACGCACACTCTTGGTATGCACCCAACCTTGAGTGCGACCCCACCCTGCCGTCCCATTCAGCACGAGGCAGAGGTGAAATATCTTCGGTCCCTCTGATCGCTCTCCAGGCAGGAGGGTCAGTTTGTGCGCCGAACATCCACAGCTCACTGATTCCACCTTCTGCGTGCAGGAATAAAAGGAAAAAGTGCCACAAAGCTGCTGTTTAGAAGAGCTGATGCTTCTTTGTGATTTACCGCTGTAATTCCTCCTAACGGGTTCTGGCTGAGAGTAATTGTACACACTTATTTACAGGCTTTTCATATTTTCAGACATAGCAGATCATCTCCTCTGTTTGGATCCTATTTTCTGTACATTTATTTATTTTTTTTTTAAACTTCATTAATCCCTTGGGATTAATGAAGTCATTAATGATCCCAAGGGATCACTCATCCAGAGACAAGCATCTACGGTCATGCCGCCGGAGACCAGCGCTACCATTAGGCAATGTGCTTGCCCAAGGACACAAACGCAACGGCAGGACGGGGCTCGAACCTGTAACCTTCCGGCTGAAAGGCAAGTGCCTACCCACTGCGCTAGCTGCCCCACAAATTTAAGGACCTCAAACGAGAGGTCTGTAAAGTATCTTCACCTTTAAGCTCTTGTAAGTTCCAGCTCTAAAAAAAGCTAGCTCCCACAACACCCATAATGCACTGCTTGTCTTTACATTTTTCCCCACTGGAGGTTGGTCTTCATGAGCCGAGAGGGTGAAGAAGCATGGCCTGTTTCCCGCCTGTGGATGGGTGCACCTCCACAGCAAGCTGTGCTGCAGACTCATCATCCCGGTGCTCTGACACAAAGTTTGGGTCACGGTGCGTCAGGATGGTCCAACACCTGAAGGCTGCTGTCTGTGCACGCTCTGAGCTGGAGACACCTCAGCTCAGGGAAACACGACTCCATCCTGACAAAGACTTCAGCAGGGTGGGGACTGCAGTGTGTGTTCACTTTCAGCCCCGAGGAGTCTGGGAAACGTAGGAGCCGTTTTGGGAAAGCACCCACTGATGTGGCTAATCGGGAGGAGAGGAAGTGCACTAATGTTATGAGTATTTATTGTGAGATTTAAGTCGATGAATGTCATCCGAGCCCAGGGAGAAGTCGGAGTAATGACCCCCACTTCCTAATTGTGAAGTCTGAGCGAGTGTGCGCGCTCAGTTATAGTCCGCTCACGTGCACGCGCCTCGGATCAGACAGCATTTTGTGCGGGCGCGCTCCCAGGCTGCACTCAGCAAAATAAAAATCTCATTATGCTCATGAACCTGAAGGTATGAGAGCAGTCTCTCATCCCAAGCCGTGGCCTGGAATATTAAAAGGCTTTCTGCTTCCCTCTCCCCCCCGCTGCATACATATGACTGCGTCTGTGCGCTTCCACACTCGCTCGCCGTTGGGATCAAACGCACTCACAGCACCCCAGGGGCCCGAGCTGGAAATGAATTGCAATTACAGCCCTGCTTTTCTCACAGTCTTTTCTTATTATTTCATTGGTGTCTTCCTTTTCTTCTTTTCATTCTGCTTCTTCACTCCTGCTGGATCTTTGTGTGCGCTCATATATAACAGCATGTGTGTGTGTGTGTGGACAGATTAAAGCAGAGCGTGTGTGTGTAGCTTACCCGCTATACTAAGACAGTGGGTGCATATTGACCAGATCAGCATGTGGTGGTGGAGGCGGCAGTGCATCTGTCTGCTTGCAGAGGCTTTTTGAACATATCATGAACCTTTTTATATCAGCATCAAAACATTTTGTGTCTCAGCTGAAAGCTGCTGCATGTATTAAAGCCAATATAGGTTATATAAACTTAACAAAGACCGCATGAGAGATGGACAGAACCACTGCCATGTCACCCACAAACTGGACGTGACGAGCTTGGGGTGGATTCGTAATGACGCCATGTTCACCACCGCCCCACCTGCACGGTCTGAACATCCTTTTTTGCACCTCATCACTGTTTTTCATCCATGCAGATGTCCATAAAGTTGAGGTGAATTTACATCTATCTGGAGCTGCAGTGGAGCAGTGAGCATGCATGGAGCTGCTCTCTTTGTAGCAACAGCTCAACAAATATCAGCTGAACCGCGAGCTAAAAGTGCAGCTGCTGCACTGGAGATGAAAAACCAACACTGATGTGAGATAACGTCCCTCCCAGAGACAGAAGTCAGGAGAGGGTGAGAAGAGATGATGTTCAAAGATAACGATAAACCTTATGTCCTAATTCCTAATTGTTAATCACAGTGGATCTGTGCATGATCTGCAGCTGAAGTTTTAACTCTGAGAAACGTCTGTGACAACAAATGAAGGGCAGCAGGAGGACTGTGGTGTCTGTGGTCAGATTTAACAGGATCGACTCTTCTGTACGTGTAGTTTTTATGTCCAGATGAACGCTGAAATGAAAGCTAATGCTTCAAAATAACAGCCCAAATAAATGCCCGAGCCATTCCAAAAGGTCTGGACATGCTTCTAGAAGATCCACCTCTATGCTAGCATTACAGTAGCTAGCAGCTGATGTAAAGTCTTTATATTTGCTGTAGACGACAGACGGCTACATACACAATGATCAGTAAACCTCAGCGCTAGCACAGGTCAGCTGATCACTGTCTGTGTACAAAGAAAACTCATCTCACAGCACCGACTATTATCCAACTTAGTGTTCTCTCCACCTCCCAGATCCCACTTTAACCCCTCCTAGCCTCAACCGTCACAACCCTTACCAAACAATATTCAAAACACAAAGCTCCCAAACAGGATACAACCATCTAATGGAGCCTTTGTTGCTCTTTAAACGGGGACCATCCCTAGATCCCAATCTGAGCATCTGATGGGGAAGTTATGGTTCAGCGGTGGTAGCATGTTAGCAGTGTGTGCAGCTTTAGACTGCTCCATCATAAAATGCAAACTCTGTAGACAAATGCAGAAGTCCTGAGGAACAAAGTCAACGAACTGAAACAGCAAAATTATTCATAATGGGGATCGAGAACAAGAGGAACTATAAACGCACAGATGGGCAATCAGGGGAAGTAGACACAGCTGGGAAAACGAGACACTATCAAAATAAAACAGGAAGTGGGAACTGTAACTAAATGAGGAAAACAGACACGTGAAAGAACCTGGCACAGGCGGGTGGATGCAACAGGATCAAACAGGAAACAAACTAATCTCTGAAGCTCGGACTCGATTGTAAGAAGAACTCCAAAATACTCAAAGAAACACTGCTGTGCTTAATTGGGCTGGTTCGGCCTTAAAACAGCCGGCTGTTCGGGAAACCTCCCGATGGCCACCGCGCCCCAGGCAGAGACCATCTGCTGCCAGATGGGGGCAGTGTCAAAAATATGGGTTCAGCTGATCTGTGCGCTACTCTTGTTTGTGTTGTTGGTCCTTCAGTCGTGGAGAAGATCGAGGTTCTCAGTGAGACTGAGCATCCACCGCAGCCACTCGCTGCTTTTCATGCTCTATTTTTTTAATCTTTGATGAATTTTTTTCACTTTTCTCTCGTTCCTCATGAACTCCTTTCCCGTTTCGGCGCACTCGTCATCCAATCAGAATTCGACCGATGCACAGGTCATCCATGTTGAGAAACGGGCGGTTGGCAAACATCTCCACAAACAGACCCAACTGCCATAAAATAATCACAAAGGATGCACCAGAAGAAGCCCAATCCCCGGAGGCCCGAACCTCCAACCCACTGGAGCACCAGAAGACCTGAGTCCAGGACGGAGGAGCGGGGGTTTGACTGCTGTGGCTGATCGGAGGATGAATTCCTTTCCTTTGCCCTTAAAGCACTTCAGTGTGTGTTTGTAAACTCTTGATGCGAAGGTCACAGCCTCTCCACACCTGGCCGTGCTTCACAGAATCAAACTCCAGCCTCTCCTCCACCTCCTCCCTTTATATCCTCCGCCTCTCAGCTGCTCCTTGTTTTTTCTCTGTCTCAAATCCACTCAGTCGTGATTATTCATCTTCATCTTCCTCTCTCAGCCTCGCAGTCACCTCGGTGGGCTTCACTCCTCCGCTCAGGCTTGTTTTCCCTCTCCAGAGGTGGTGTTGCTGGTGATGTGTGTGATCTCGACGTGTCATCAATCCTTGCAGAGACTTTGAATAATTAGCCTCTGCGTGCATTAGCATGCGAAGCCCTTAATCCCCTGGATGTGCGTAAAGTAAACCATCGCCTCGGAGGCGCCCCCGGTGACCCCGTGCCTCCCCCTCAAACCCCGTTTAACCCTGCACCAGCGCCCTTTTTAACACTCAGCCCACACCCGTGACAAACCGTATTTCCTCCATCACCGCCCACCTCCCTTCAGTGCGCTCGCTGACAGTGCGCTGTGAAGCCAGCAGAGGTGCAAATATGTAAATTTAAAATTCATTTTCAAACCCCTGCCGGAGTTTCTCCTGCAGGGGTTTGAAAATGAATTTTAAATTTACATATTTGCACCTCTGCTGGCTTCACAGCGCACTGTCAGCGAGCGCACTGAAGGGAGGTGGGCGGTGATGGAGGAAATACGGTTTG
>VUQK01003886.1:33295-53617 GCA_015106715.1 Bujurquina vittata | reverse complement strand
ACACTCCCACCATACATCTTCTCTTTCACCACATCCCCCTCTCCTCTTTCTTTTTGGTTTATTTTCACATCCCTGTCCCTCCTCTTCCTCCTCTTCTTCCCACGGGTGCACAAATGGACCCCCCCCCCTGTGGTGCATCAGTGCATTATGGGTGCATTAGAATGAATGTCTGTTGTTAAGTGAAAAGTACGGTTACAGCAGCGCTGTGCAGAGGGTGATATTAATGGAGGCCGGAGTGGCTCGATCGATGGGCTGCTCGCCGCCTGTTAATTCAATCGATGGGGACAGCGTGGGGAGATACGGCGGCTTTTCCTCTCCTATTTTGCCTCAAACAGCGTGCCGCAGAGCTCCCAATGCCTCGCCCCCCTCCAGGTCCAACAGAGCCGTCTCCAGATGAAGACTTGTGCTGCAATGTGTTTACCCCCAAATTAGCGTAAACACGGCACTGCGAGCGCGCCGGCCCGCGCCTGAGTCACCGCGAGCAGACGCTCAGCACCTGTTTGTGTTTACCGCCAGCCTCAAAGATACTCGCTGCCCCCCACTCCGGCGAGCAGGAGGAACGCTGCACCCAGCTGACCCCACATGGTTCCTCCTCGCTGTCTGCAGAGGTCGGACTGCGGCAGAAAATGAAGCGATTAGCATTCACGATGATTGCGCACACAGATATTTGTATGTAGGCCCGAGCGGCGCCGAATAAGCTGCCTGCAGCCAGCACAAATTGCATTTAGATTGCTTGCTTCCTCTGATATTCTTTAACACGATGAGAACAAGTGTGTAATTTGTTTGTTCTCATTTCTGAGGAAGTCTCGCCACAAAGCTAATTTTCCCTCCCGTCTCCTACCCAGAGTCCCCCCCTCTGTCCATGCATGGAATCAGTCAGCTGACCTCTGCTGCAAACACTTCCTCTGTGTAGGCGTTTGGATTCATGCTGCCATGTATTACCATCATTCAGTTCATATATTATGGCAGTCTGTGCATGATACTCTATCCTGTAATTCCTCAGTAGAGCTCAAATTTTCTACATATTCATGTGCTAGAAGTAAAAAAAGAAACTGTAATACTCACTTTTGCATCATATTTTTACATATTTGTTTGGCCTTTCTGTGAGGCAGGTCTGACGAACTTGTGGGGTAATCAGAACCACTTTTAATCCAACTTAAACAGGTGAGTCATTAAAATGTCGTCAGCCCCTACAGCTGTTATGAAGGGGGAAATTATCTACTGGGATCGGTTTCTTTATCAGGCTGTAATCATGTTTATTCTGCTGGAAAGTTTAACATGGGAATCTATGGGTCTGGCTCAGTGTGGCGCCTCCGCTCGACCGCATAGGAACTGCAGAGCGACTGAGGACGACTTCACTAAAGACGGTATAAACTTGATGAGTCAACTAAAGTTTGTGTAGGAAATTAATGCCAACAAAGAAACAAGTACAACACAGAAATTTAATGTATTTAAAAAGACACTTTAAATCTCAAATATTTTATAGGTAAAGAGAATTTACTCAAAACTCTGAACAAATCTTTGTGAGCACCGTTTAAAATAATGACGTCAGTGTATGCACAGTGATCCCAGAGTGCAGGCTGCTCCAAACGCTGAGTTTCCAGGAGTTATTTGTTTCTACTCTTGGATCTGTATGATGTAACAGAGAGGGGATATCCTTAAATGGTCATCTCAGGCACAGAAGCCCCGCCTCCTGCTCCTGAGATCTCTGTTTGGGCGGTGCAGCTAATGGGGAACAGAGGGCCCAGCATGAACATGGATTACTTTGAACTGTGACTCATGCAAAGCTACAGAAGAGGTCCTCTTTAAAGTTTGTCCTTATCTTCACCACAATGGTTTATAAAGAGTGTTCTGGAAAGCTCTGATGTTTATCAGTGTTTATAAAAGGACCTCCTAACACTTGTCAGCCTCAAAGAGCTGCAGCAGTCGCACATGAGGGCACTGCGGGAAACTTATTTTCATAACTGTGACACAGGATCAACTGCAAACGCCGCCATTGCCACGGGCACCGTCCCGCCGGTGCGACTGAGGCAACTCTTCTCAAACTCTGACGCTGGCGTGCATCAACCCTTTGTCTCCACCTGCGTCACCTCGTTTCACACGTGAGGTCACAGGTTAAACTAATGAAACAGCAAAGACACGCCATCATCTCCAGAGAGATAGAGAGAGACGCCAATTACCCATGAGCCTCTCTGCTCTCAGTTTTGCTTGTTATCATTGGAAATCAAACAATTGCATCAGCCTCCGTCCGCTTTGAATCGCAGCCAAATGCAAACGCTGCTCAGCCTGACCCCGCTGGTTTCTGAGCGTCTGCTGGATCCTCGCAAAACCACCCGCGGGGGGGCGGGCGGGCTGGTTTTTATTTTCTTCTTCTGCACGGTCTGACCCTGTGCTGAGCCGGAGAGCTAATTATTCACTGTGTGTGTGTGTGTGTGTGTGTGCGTGTGTGTGTGAGGGTGCAGGTTGCCCACGGCTGGTGTTTGGAGGCGGCGATGGAGCGTATGGGGTCTTTGGGATACGCCTGACCTGGGCAAGCCTGCCAGCGTGAAAGGCGCCGGCGTCTGATTGGCACCACGCCCACACACACAGAGACCATCTTCACTCGGGGAGGGGGCGTGGATGAAAGATGACAAGGAGCACACCGAACACACACAAACGCTGCACATTATGCATGAGCTTACACACACACACACACACACACACACACACACAGAGAAAGATGAATTTTTTTGCACCTTAAAGACAAAAAAAATGAAAACTACAAATATGTAAATGCACATAGCGGACACACACGGACACACACACACTCAGTATGGCCAAGAAAAACATTAAGGGAACTCAGTCACCATGGAAACCCAGCGCTCAATCTGCAGCCACGGCCATTTCCTTTCCGTATTCCTGCTTTTTACCTCGCCACCCTCTTATCTCAGCGGTAGCTGCCAATCGTCCATATTTCCTGTCATTTCTGCATTTCCTCCTCCCTCCCAGCCCCGGCGGCGACTTCGTGTTCGCTCTGTTAGTTTTTCTCTTTTTTTCCAACCCTCATTGACCTCTAATGGGTTTTGCTGTTTTTATAATCAAATGCCAGAACTTGTTTATCACTGGAACACCAGAGCTGAAATGAGCCAAACTGGAATCTTTTAAGTAAAATTTGAAGACGCAGTTGTAAATTAAAGGAGCTTTTGTTATTGTCGCACAGCAGATCGAGTAGCTACGACCTTTGACCTGTTAGACACAATTTCCCACCCTGATTTTCGTGTCCTTGAAGGCGATGTCTCATCTGTCCCGTCTTGCATGTACTGATGCACGGCCGTTCATATTTCCCATTTTTAAAGAGCTAAAAGGGGAACGAGACACCAGAGTTTGAGCCACAACTCACAGACTTTTACACTTATTTTAAAGTTTATTATTATAAAAACTCAGGTTTAGACATTAAAACTGCTCGTTTCTTCCCTTCTGTAAATTATTGTGCAGAGCTGGAAAGGAAAGTGCAACTTTAGCCTGTCACATGACATCACTCGCTGTATGACCGCGGGCTTAGACAGCAACCACCAGTTGCATGCATTCCCCATCTGGTTGCTGAGTGGTTGCTGAGTGAAACTGGTCACAGAGGCGAGAGATGCTTCAATGCAAACTCCAGGTGATGCAGCAGTCTGCGAGTGGCCACAGCGACCGTCAGGAGGTTTCCTCATTATGACCGCCACCAACCACCTGCCAACCAGCTGCAGAGTACATGATTTCCCCCCAGCAACCAGTGCTGGTGCTGCCTACTGTTGATGCAGCACTCAGGAGGACCACCGACTTTCATTAAATATCCGCCTCACCTATGAAACATCCACAGGCTGTTTAAGAAAACCGAGAGCCGGGGGGGTGGGGTGTCTCACACACCAGCAATAAAAAGCCTCTAATGCACAAATAAAGAGCTGCATAATGCAAATTTAACACTGTAATCTGCACCTGTTTCCTTTATCCTTTTTCTGGCCCAGCAGCCTCTTTTTTGCACAGTGCCCCCCCTCCCCATTCTTTAGCAGAGTTATTACCAGAGGGTCACTGGGGGTCGGGAAGGCACAAAGGCCCAGGTCAGGGGCTTACGGGGGCCGTGTGGGCAGGCAGAAAAACGGGGCCCAGCAGCGCTCCACAGCCACTCAGTCTGGGATAATAGAGCTGCCTATGGGACCGAGTGTGTGGAGGGTCGGGGCACCAGCCTCTCCCTCCCTGCTGGGGCTCTACCTTGAATTCAGACAAAGTTAGCACTGCAACAAAGAGAGAGGGGGCCCACAGATTATCTGGACTGGAGGTGCATTAAAGGATTTCCATATAAAATCCAGCAAACCTGAAAAAGGTCCCACCTGACCTCGTCAGAATCAGCTGATTCTTTCCGTACGATAACTTCAGTATATTTAACGAAGCCAAAGAAACTTTAACCTTATGAAAGCTAAAAAGCCCTGAAAATAAATAGGGGCGGGCCACTTCTCCGACCCAGAGGCTCCAGACATTTTTCATGCACTGGGTGAAATCCATGTTAACTGATTGGCATCAGCTCTTATATTCATGCCTTACAATCACCGGCTTATTCATCTTACACTTGCTGGCTCGCAGTAAGGAACAGGGGTGGGGGTGCCTTTACATGCGAATGCCAACACCATCACAAACAGTTTCAGTTTTTATTAAAGGAGGAGGATGTGGCTATGTGTCCAAATCACAGGGAAATCAGGAGAAAACGTGATCGGAGGAACTGAAAGATTTGTAAAAATTTTCATACAAATCACTGAAAACGACTTCTTTTCTAATTAAAGCCATAAAGCGGAACGCTGCAATAGATCCGAGATCCAATAACGCACTGAGAAAGATCTAAATAATAAATCCACAGCTGAGGGTCTCAGATCGGACAGGAGAGAAAACAATCCCACTGATTCAGGCCTGCGAGCAGCGAAAAGCTCCTCAGGCAATGCAAAATCATTCACACACATTCACATTTGCATAGTCAGGAACAAAAGCAGTACTCAGCTTATTCAAATTAAACTATTTGCCTTTTAGTAAACAGTGGGAGGCATTGATCCAAGCTGTCAGCTGAGCGAAAGTCCGAGGAGATCTGATTACAAAAAGTTTCAATTGGAAAAATGCAGGTGTGTGTTTGATGATTTGAAAAAATGAAGCTGCTGAGTAGCTTAGCTTAGAATAAAACAACTGGCAAAAATACTAAAGTGGCGCAGCAGGACAGATTTTCACGTTACTGCTTTGAGTTTGTACGAGTTTCCCTTGGAGAGCGAGAAACTTTGGAGGACAGTTTTTAAATGATGATGCATGCTGTCAGATTAGCGACCGGCTCTTACAGCACGTTGCTCAGGTGCACTGAATGTAATGTGGGATTTCGGTGCCCACGGGTGGCCGCGAGTCCGATTCCTTCCTTTGACTTTAAGACCTGCAGCCTCACACAGCAGTGCAGTGATGAAGCATGAATGCACGCAGATGTTTCAGAGGTTTAGCAAACATCATTTCCTCACCTTTGAATCCAGCCCTCCATCAGATTCCCTGTGCACACAAACTTTATTTTTGTTGCTTTGTTTAGACTTTCATATGTCAAAAATCCAGGATATCTGATTTATTTCTGTCTCTCGGATCAAACTGTAACATGCTAATAAAGTGCATTCGTCTGGCCCTTGCTGGCCTCCATGTTTCCTGCTGAAGTGACGCTGAGCTCGTTTTGAATCAGCTTTTTCTCACTCGCTGAGATTTCGCAGCACATCTCAGAGACGTGACAGCGACGATGGATCACACAACGTTCCTGTTAATAATGGTTTATGAAACGCTTCTCTGCATAAAACTAATGAACATTGAACAAAGCAATAAAGACGCCAGTGGTACAGACTCAAAGGGCTGCAGTGGGATTTGACATCATCACATTGTTATTGTGTTTGATTCTAATTGAAGCTGCTAACGACAGAAGGAACCCAATGTTTTACCTCATCGGACGTCTTTTATCATCTGTTTGCTTTTCCTAGCGGCTTTGGTGCTTGGATTCTTTCAGCGGGATCCGTGAGGTCACGGTCTGTGACATCACCAGCGGCCCTTTGCTTCCTGTATGAAACAACTGAACAAACACAAAGTGCTGAAATGTGTAAAAACATATGAATTAGATCATTTTAAAACAACACAAAAACACGAACTTTGTTACAAAATGTTGACTTTTATCTTTTTGCTGCACGACTCATGCGTTAGAAGGCACGCCCGCATCTGTGTGGATATAAAGAGATGCTAATTAGACACAAATGCTTGAATGAAACCCGTTCCTGCATCACTGAACGAAGAAAGGCAGGACTCATATTTATCAGCAGACCGCACGTCTAACACGGGGGGTTCGGTGTGCTGCTTCAACATGTAGACCAGAGGAGCTGGGAATAGAACCACCGACCTTCTGATCAGTAGCAACCCACTCTTCCTCCTGAGCCGCAGCCACTCCTGAATTTTTGCAAGCATATTTTGTGAGTTGTCTTTAAATTGGGCAATCCACCATGCTCTTATTTTGAAAGCTCATGTGCTTGGGGGGGGGGGTTAGTTTTTGTTGAGGAGCCACATCAGCAGCTCAGTTAAAATAAGTTTTATTATCCATGGAAAATCATGAAGGTTAAGAAGCTTTTAATGCCGGGGGGACGCAGAGGAACGCGTCAGTTGCGCGTTTTCCGCTAAATGAAGTTAGCAGGGCCGCGTAGCCGCTAAATGAAGTTAGCACGGCTGCGTAGCCGCTAAATGAAGTTAGCACGGCCGCGTAGCCGCTGCGCTGAGGTCAGAGTTTTGGCTTGCAGTTAGTTGTTGAGCTGATTTTAACATTTGAATTCTTGCTTTTCAGGCCCTACGGGTTCTGGGAGCTCCGCGACCCAGCTAGACCCAGCTCAGGTGATGTGGAACCGCCTGGATGCCCCCGAGCTGCTCCATCAGCTCTCAGCTCAGATCGGGTGCGCCAACATCTTCAAAAACCTCCCGTTCAGCCTTTCAGCGTCTGACTCCTCGTCTGAATCATCGTTTTATTTCATTTCTGCTGATTTTGAAATTTTTTTTTCTGTTCCTTTTATTGGTTTTCTTTAGTCATTTTTTTTTATTAACATTACCTCTTTTATGGCTCCACCTTATTATTACTCTTATTATTTTGGGTTAGTTTTATTTATGCGCTGATCTCTGCAGTCTGCGGCTGCAGCTCCAGTTTTTTTAATGGGTTTTTTTCTCTGTTAAACTGAATTTAATCCATTTTTTTCTCTGCTTCCTGTTTGAATCAAAGCACTTTGTAAACTCAGTTTTTACAGCGGTTGCATAAATAAATAAAGTTATTATTATTATTATGACTCCTTGGATTTTTTTTAATGCTAAACTGTGCCAGCAGGGGACTGTGTGCGCCTTACTGAAGGTTCACGCTGATGTTCGTTAATCCCACTTAACCCCTTAATTGCAGCAGTCCCATCGTGCTTCATTCTCACTAAATGGTAAACACGTAAAGTCTTAAGTGTCATTTTGGAGACACAAAGATGCCCACGCCCTCTCAGACTGTCACACAGACACACACAGTGAGATAAAGGCAGACTGTCCTATCTCCATCCATCACCTCGGCTCTGCCTCCCGGCCTCTCCCTCCTACCTTCTGTCTCACACTTTCGGCCGGGCTGTGTCTGTACTTATCTCTCTTCTTTGATGTGTGTGTGATTCTGCTGATGAAATGTGTGCGTGTTGTGAAGCAGCTCGGCAAGTCCAGACAGGACCTTAGCCCCTACAGCAAGTACAGCGAAGATGAGAGGAGGAGGGAAGGGGAGGAAGAGGGAGACATGGCACTTCTTCTTATCTTTGCTGAGGAATATTTACAACATGCAGCCACAGAGCGTGACAGATCCACTGATTTTTTCTGTAACCTCCAGTGTGAGCTCTGCTGAGTGACAGCCTGTGCTAACTTCAGTGTAAGCTTACAGATGAACATCTTACTTCTTATTGGGATTCATGAGCCCCATCCAAGCAGGCCGAGGTCGCAGTTTTCAGTCAGATGATGGCGACACAGGCGGCTGTAGCTGCTAGCTGTCTGCTATCTTCACCTCAGCTGGCTGGAGTCCCTGAACTGGACCTCTGGACCGTGTTTGTGCCGTTGGATGGTGAAGGCCACGGTGCTCATGCTGTGGTTAAGATTCTAAGCTGGCTACGCCCATCTTTGGTACCATCTCCAGCTGCACAACCAGCAGTGTTCTCCCAAGATGCTAACAGGCCTCATGAGCTATTTAAGCTCTCCAGGGAGTTCTGAGGAAAATCACCAATGCATCCAGATGGTTTTCTTTTTGGTTGTTCCAAAAAAAGTTATCAGATAAAGACCTCACACCATGAATGAAGTGGTCTGTTCGCCTCCATTGTTCCTGCCTGACTCCATAATTTGTCCATCTTCGTCTCTTATCTGCATGTTCCAGGCTCATCGCCGTGGTCAGGTGTGAGGCGGTGTAAAGAGGCAGGAGGAGACGGGATCAGGCTTGGCGGGACGAAGCCTTTCGCATGTTAATCCGCGTGTCTCGGTGGAATAGCCGGGCTGAGGCCTTGATTAAGCATTCATAGAGTATTAGCCTGCTATCATTATGGCTGTACATCATCTCGCTGCTTTATCAACAGGCAGTCTGGGCGTAAGCCGGCCAGCTAAATCCCAGGTGGAGGTGGGACAGCGTGTGATTATGGGGATCAGGTCTGAGCAGCAGGTGTAGTTTGAGTCTGTGGAGCAGCAGCTCAGACTTTGTGATCCGTAAAGCTTCAGACTTCAGAAGATTGACCCGAAGCTTCTTCAGAGACTCCATCACGTCTGAGGTCAGCCGTAGAGGTCAAAGGTCAGCTGCACGACTGTCATCGTGTTACAAGGTTTCCTGTGCACTGGTAGAGAGCCGGCCGGGATGTGAGCTTTACTTCGAGGAAAGGGTGAAGAGCGGCTCATGGAGTACGGGAGGTAAATGTCAGCCTTTTGCTCATAACAATTTGAATATGAATGAACGTGGGCTGTGGACGATTCCCTCGGAGGAGGAAACGGAGCAGGAAAAACAAATGTCAAGCTTTCCGAGCCGTTCAGGATTGGGGAAGAAATGCCTATCTGTTTCCAACAGGTTGTGGCAGTCTGGCAGAGCGGCCGCGTCTTTCTGAATAACGCCATTAAATTTCCCTGCAGATTGAATAGGCGGCCTTGTTCCTGAACACAGAGCGTTTTGGATGGCAGTTCCATTAAGGAGGAAGAATTACTATGTCCAGATGGTTGAGCCATTTATTCTTGGCAGGAAGTATAATACTTTTCTTGCAAAAATGCTGTCACTGTAATTGGCAGCAGAAACACTCCTCGCCATACTTGCAGCGGATCGAGGCATGCATGCAGCTATATATATGAAATCTACCGCGTGGCATGATCGCTGGGATGAATAGGCATGAGGAAACCACGCTAACCACGTCTCCGAGGGGAAACCCTGAAGGAAAATGCCGTCTTTGTGGGGGTGTGAAGAGGACAGGACTAAATGGAGCTCGTGCACGGTTCATTTCACTCTGCGCACGTGCTTCATGGGCCCGTGTGCAGCTCTCTGCTGCTGGATTTCAGAGCCTCTCTTTTTGACACTCGGGGAAAGTTGCAGATTTTCACACTCTCAGCTCACAGAATCAGAGCCTCCAACAGCAAATCATCGCAGCACAGCTGGGCTCCATCGCTGACATCATCTCCACGCTCGCCCGCTTTCGCCTCTCACTAACGAACTGAGCAAAAACACAGAGAACAAACCTGTCGCACACTTCAGTAGCGCACACTCAGATCCTCTCTGCGTTCAGCATGTCACATGCACGTGTGTTTCCTTCTGTTTTGTCACTTGTCTTCGCCTGTATTTCCTCGTCTCTGCCGGCTCCAGGTGTTTGGTGACGGCGAGGGAACAATGAGGATTGTGTTCCTGTGCGTTTCACCGCTGGCGGGGACATGCAGTAATCCAGCCTGCTCGCTATTCTTTGGAGCAAACGAGTCCTGAAACTTAAGAGCAACAGCAAACTGGGACAGGGCAGGAGGAACAAACAGGGTGTGTTTGTGCTAACGCAATGCTGTTAATTTTAGAGGCACTTTGACCTCCAGCAGCGCTGCAGTCTGCTAAATGCTGTAGGCACGTATTTCAAATTAAGTGTCATGCATTCATCTGTTGTTGCGCTTTATGTTAAAAGCTTCCAGTTTTAGCCAAACCCAAACCGTGCCGAGTTTGATTCCTGTGGAAAAACATGCTGCACAGAGCAGGTGAACGCAGGAAGTCAGACACGGCGACCACAGACAAGCCCGCCAGTTTTCAAAATAAAAGACCCAGCGTGGCTTCTAGGTCTGAAAAGCAAATCCAACATGTTAATGTCTTAAAGCTGCATTTGTTTTAAAGGCCAGCAGGGGGCGACTTCGATGAGTTTACAGGCTCATTCGCTCCGCTCAGATGACGTTTAATAAAACAGGAAGAGACGGGAGATTTATCCCGGACACGCTCACTCCTCACTCGTCACATCAAAGCACCAACATGGCGGAAACAGTTTGAGGATTCAGAACGGGTGACGTCACATCGATCCTTCACGTGCGCGTTTGAGACGGAATGCTGCCGGTGCGACTCGAAGCTGCGCCAAGGAAGACGAAAACCGTCTTCAGAGACGTGCACGGAGGAAGAGCCTTTGTTTCAGTCTTCATCGTCACTGAGGTTAAACACTGAAGTGGTTTTTATGGAGACCTTTGGTGAGTGCCTCCAAACGTGTTTGCATCAGAGCCGTCCTTTTACAAACTGATTAGTTTTTGCTGTCGGTTCATTTTTTAGCTTCAGTTTTTAACGATAAAGGCGGGGCCAGGTGCCCAGGTTGGACGAGTTTAGGAACGACGTTACAGGCAAACGACTCCTAATCAATAGTCTTAATCAGCGTGTCCATCAAAGCCTCGTCAGGCTGGTCAAATTTGACCCAAATGAGTAAGAATAAAAATTAAGACTGTATTTAAGTTTAGTTTAGTTTAGTAAGGTCAATTTGAGTTAACTTTAATAACATTTCTGATAAAAACCTTCAATATTATAACATTTCTAAATAAAAAATAGGAAAACTAAACCTTTTCAAACAAGCTGGAAAGGAACAAAGCGCTCTGGAAATGAAATGAAAATAAAAACTATAATAACTGTCTTCAGGAGAACAATAATAATAAAAAAGGATGATGATGACTCAGACCTCACAGGGTTAACAGGTCAAAGGTCAGTTCGGGGAAACAACGCCCACATTGACACAGGCGTCTGTGGCGCTGTAAGCGAGCGGACTTGGCGGCAGTGCTCGCCGTGACACCCGAGTGGCAGAGCGAGGACGGGAAGCGTGTGAGAACCAGGCCGAGCTGACGGGAGGGTGTGGGAACCTGTCATTCCATGAGGAAGACCCGGCTCCGGTTTCCAGCCGATCAGGCTCTGCTGCAACCTGAACCTGGCTCTCCTTTCCCCCGATCGGCGCACACAGCACCGAGGGTTTCTGTTACCGCAGACGGCCCAGTCACATCAGTCGGGGTGTCGATATCTATCCCGGTTTCACTAAGAGAGCATTTAGCCACAGAATCTAATAGTAACCTCCGGAGCTGTGGCCTCCAACAGCCTGTTATCCTTCAGAGTGCAAGTCAGAGCTCAAACCTTTATTGAGGGCCGAGGGGCGAAGTGTGGTCGGGCTGGGTGAAGTGTGGCCAAAAAAAGACACACTTTAATCCATTACCGGTGGCATAAACACGAGTTAGACATCATAAACAGCGTGCAGGCTGAGAGTGCGTCAGCCTGCTGGCTTTTCTTCACCGTCACTCCAAGAGTTTGTTTGGGACATGAAATAAGCACCGGATCACTGGAGAAGACCCTGAAGAGACTCAGAGATAAACTAAAAATACTGAATATTAAACATAACACAGGAAGAAAGTGTCACACTAACAGTGCAGCAATAAATATGACCATCCATCCATCTGTATTTTTCTACTTCTTATCTGCTTCAGCCACGAGATGTGATCTCGCCGACATCGCGGTCTGACCTGGGGTCTCCTCCGGGTTCGACATGCTGGCGCCTCATTGAGGAGGCGCCACTCTGACCTCATCTCTGAACTCAGGCGACCTTCAGCCTCCACCTGCGCACGAGACCTCAAGATGCTCGAACACTTGGTGCAACAAATCATTCCCAACTCTAGCGGGCACTCCAACCATGTCCAGCTGATTCCATGGTGTCAGACTAACTCACATCATCCCAACTCAGCGCACTGCACCGCCATCAGTTCATGGACCACATCGTCCACGAGAAGCAAAGATGTTACCAGTAAACCTTCCACCTCACACTCGCGCCTGGATGGAAAAATACATAAAATAAGATGTAAAAATGTACTTTCTTTAACCAGACAGTGAAACGGATTCAATGAGGACTCGAGAGTGACAGAGGAGGAATGAAGGGTCGGGGAGATGGAGTCCTGGCAGTATTAAACTGGAGCTCGTGGAGGAAACCCGGATAAGCACCGTGAGAACGGCACACTGAGCTGCGAGCAGTGGTGCGTGCATCAGTGTCGGATTCCTGTGCAGGAGGAGGAGCTGTGCACACAGTGGCGACAGGTACGGCTTCATTAACCTGCGTCGGGGTGGCTGCATGCAGCATGTTTATGAATACCTGACAGGAGTACTTCTACTTTAAATTACTTCACAGTAAAGCAGAACACAAATATTTGACTTATATATTTGACTTATATTTGATAGTTGAGCATCACACACGGATGCCATATTCCAGCATGCCCGTAATGCCTTAGTCGCCACATTATTGAGTACATGTAATCACAGACCCACCTGATGAATTTTGCTTCTCTCTGGGATCGGTTTCATTCATTGAGACATTTGGAGCCTATCGCAGCTGGGCGAGAGGCAGGGTACACCTGTACAGGTCACCAGCCTGTCGCAGGGCCACACAGAGGGAGACTCACAACTATTCACCCCTAACCCCACTAACTGCATGACTTTGGACTGTGGGAGGAAATCCACATAGACACAGGGAGAACACGCAAACTCCACAGAGAAAGGCCCGAGGTGGAATCGAACCCAGACCTTCTCGCTGTGAGGCAGCAGTGCTAACCGCCTTCATCCACGAGGTCTCCAAGGTCAGCTTAATGAGTCTAACACTGCCAAAAAGCCTCATAACTTGATTCATGCAGCTGTGGTGTGTCTAAATATATAAAAATGTCATCACATTTGACCTCTGAGCCCTCCTTCAAGGTCAAATAAGGTCAAACTTTCATAAAATGTCTTATATTAAAATTCTGCTGCCTTTGTTTGTGTTGGCAGCATTGAGGAAATGATGCTGGTTTATGGGGACTCTAAATATCACATTATGGTTTGCATCCAAATATCATGTCACATTTGACCTCTGACCTCTCATTTACATTTCACGTGTCTTTCGTTAACCTGATCCCAAACCGTGATCAAAGCAGAGCGAGCTGCCGCGGTGCAGGTCTCCTTGAGTTAATGAAGTTTTCTTCAAACTCCAAACCAAAGAGGACGATATGCAGATGATGCTGTTGAACTTTATTCAGCTGAGCGAACTCTCAGAGGTTTGAGGAAAAAAAAAAGATTTTCGTCAGCTCGATTAATTTGCAGGTTTTAAAATGTGAAGTTTATAAACACACAGTAGCTTTGGTAATGCACTGAACAGGATGAGTGCAGTCTGAGCTCTTTCTAATTATTTAGCAGTAATGCTAAAATGTAGATGAAGATGGTTTTCTGGAAATATTTCATCTGGCAGGCTCGGAGATCTTCTCAGTCCATTTATCACACTGAGGGCTGCGTTTGCATGTGGCTGCTCTCAGTAATGGCAACCAGCCGCGCTGCGACCACACGAGGATGACGACATGGACTTCCAATGAAAGTCTGTTCAGCTTCAGAGCAGAGCGCATCGACTCGAACACGAGCTCACCGAGAGACAGGAAATGAGAGCGTCTGAGATGATGGATGGCGGCTTTGAATGGACGCGGGTCCTGATGCTGTCTAAACCTGCAGGGGGTGGGGTTCCTCCCTCCAGGTGGAGACCTTCAAACAGTCAGAGCAGCAGCCTCACAAAAACATTCTCAAACACACAGCTGATCATTCGCATAAAGGCGAGACCTTCAGCTTCTTCTTCTTTGGACTCGCTGATCTGCAGACATGCAGTGAAGCTGTCGTCCGTGACGTCCCAGCAAAACAGGAAATATTTGTTCACAGTTTCTTCCTGTTAAAAGGGAGTTTTTTCTTCCCACTGTCACCATGTGCTTGCTCACAGGGGGTCATTTTGACTGTTGGGTTTTCTCTGTAGGGTCTTTACCTTCAAGATAAAGCGCCTTGAAACTATATAAATCAAATTGAATCGACTATGCTGGTAATTTGAGCTTACAGCTTCAATTCTTCAAACTGTTGCATTGAGCTCTGAATCCTAAACCCTGGACTGGGTGCTCGGTCCTGGCAGATACAAAAATAAACCGAATACCTGCGTGGGTCTAAGGAAGCGCCATCGCTACGCCTCTGTGTGCATTTCTGCATGTGCCAGTCCTCATGCATGTTTCATGGGCGCTCCCTTTGACTGACCGAGATCACATGCATGACCACAGCCCGTACGCGGCGTCTGCACGCTCCCCGGCCCGCTCCACTCTGCTTAGCAACTCTGCCACCGTCCATCCATACCAATGCTCCTGCAGAATCATTACCCTGCAGCACAGGGGACTCCTCCCGCCCCGCCTCGCCCCACTTCCCTCAGTAATCCATATTCATACAGCATATAGGATGAACAGGGGAGAGCAGGCGAAGCCGGCTCCATCAGCTCCCAGAGCTTTGATATTCAGGGAGATTCCATTGTAATTGATCTGGAGGAAGGCGGCGGTTACAGCACGGTGTCTTTAATCCGCCCGAGGAGGGCCTAATTATTCTGTTGCTTCAATCAAGGCCTGCGATTGTTCTGCTTGATGTGGCAAGACTCAGCTGTGGAATAATGATTTTATTTAAGAGCTTCAAATGAGATAATGGTATTAGCTAAGACTAAGAGTTCCTCATTGATAAGGCTGTATGTATTAATTATGATGACACAGTAGGCACGACGTGGAGACCCGTTTTGGGTCATTTCTGTGGTCCGAGTGAGACTCTGCAAGGTTACATAACATTACTGCATCCAGCTTCATGCAGACACGAGTGAGTTTTAATGATCTTTATTCAGACTAGACCACCGCAGAAAGAGCTGCAGCATGACTGTGAAACACAGGATTTTAAACAGCTGCAGAGCAAAACGTGCAGTTCGCAGCGAGATCAGATCTCTGCACTCTGCTTTGCACCAGTTTCCGTAATGATGTTAACGATTCATGATCCAAACACAGTTCTTCTGTCACAGTGAAGTCTGCCATCCGTTTGGGCCTTTTCAACGACTTCTGAGGCTTCAGTGTTTGTTAAGCACACAACATTTTATGTTGTGATATAAAAATCAGGTCTGAACAAACATGAAGGCTTAAAATCTGTGCAGGCTGCTAATTCAGACCAAACCTCTTAATATTCTCTGGTGTACAGTTAGTACTCAGAAACCAGATGTTACCTTTCAAATTCAGTCTCATTCATTCAGTACAGTTTTTCTGTTGGGGGCTTTTCTGTGTGGCCGCCCAAATGGGCATAAAATTCTATGAACATGGGGAACCCTAACCTTCGTTTTGGGGCTGACGAGCTGGTGGAAGTTACACTGCCAGCAAAGGACTCGAAAGGGCTTCGCTCATCGGTAGAGAAGCTCTTAGACAGGATTTCCTGTCTCTGCAGGATCGCGAGCCAGGCATGAAGCCGCTTACAAAATCTTTAGAGTCTGATTTGGCAGAACTTGAGTGGCTTCTGCAGACCTCAAACTGTCCAAAAAAGGTTCCTTCTTCTCTTTTCCACGCACTCCTTGCTGGTATCAGTGCAGAATCAGTTCTGCCTCGATGGTTTTAGAAAACCAGCCGACGGTCTGAACGGTTGCAGGTGTAACACGGTAGGAGGACAGTTGTGGACACATACGTCAGCAGCTGTGCTTGAAGATCAGACACCAGCACTGGTGCCTCCACATGAGCAGATCAGGGGTTACTGAAAGAAGGGAGGACGTCCGCACCCCCTTCAGAGTCGTCCATGCATCCTGGATAAATTAAATCACTATCTGCAATCAAAAAAGCCAAGAGGGAATGACTTCAAAAAGCACTTGAAACAACTTGACGAGCCGCCCGGATCTCACTTTCAGATGTCCAGAAGCGTTAATCACGGACCTGTGTGCAAACTCTGTTGCTCCTTTGTGATTAAACAGCCTGTGGAAGTGCAGCGGTGGAGATGGCAGCTGCTCAATAAGCACAAATTATAAATCTATTAAAATGAAGGAAAACAGTAAAGGCCTCAGTGGATGCTGCACATACACCCTGACATTAACACCTGTCTTGGTTGAAATACAGTAAACCTGAGCTCGGTGGCTGTGGGAGGGGCCCAGCAGCTTTGGCACCAGCACCAGTCGTTTTTCGGTGGGAATGTGTGGAGCCAGCATTAGATTAGACCGCGGCCGCCGGATCGATGCCTAATCTAATACAGCATCAATGGAAAAGCGGTAATAGAAAAGATCAACAACCAGCAGGTTGACGCCACATTTAAACCGAGTGAGTCCACACATCTTCAGCAGACCATCTGCAAACTGTCCATCTTTCACCTTGATGTCTCCACACATTAATCACTCACTCGTGTGTAATCTCTGAACTCCCGACTGTGTGAGGAAACAGTCTGTCTGCCACTGAACGCGTCATCACCAAATTATTCCTGTTTTTGTAGAATTAAATGGAAAGAAAATGAAGACAACTTCAGTAAATACGGACACAGTCTGACAGAATCTTCTATCTTTGAGATAAATTTGATATCAAGTCATCTTGTGGTGCTTCAGATTTTAAAGTCAAAAACAAATACCTCAGTTATTATTTTAACGCTATCCCCTATCCACGGACTCGGTGATGGTGGGAAAGAAGAACATGCAGGCGCAGTACTGTTTCTGGCACCAGCGCCGGCTTTGGGGTGTAGCAGGTATGAGCCTGAGCACTTTGGGGCAGGGCTTCCTCTGCACACTCGGATCCTGATTTCTCTCACTCTAATGAACAGTGAGTCAGTCCTACCTGGCGCTACTGTGCTCGCTGCATTAAGTCTCATACTTGACCACATTCCAAAGCTCAACATTGTTTTTCTTCTAAGCGCTAATATCCTCCTCCTCAACTCATCCTCGTGCTAATCCGATGGCACAAGTCAGCGCATTTCATGCAAACCGCACAGCACTTACTTAACTCCCGGGAGATTCTCAGTATCTCCCGAGCACTCAGAGCCCTGCTTAATGCGCAGCGTGACCAAAACATTTTGCAAAAGGAGTCCACCGACCTCTCTGCAAATAATCTCGTGCTCACATGAGCCGGATTTCACAAGAGGTGCTCTGCAGGAAAAAACCTCTATTACTCCTCCCGTTCTCCACGTACTTATCCACGACTCGCCTGTGATTCTGTTCAGGCACTCTTCGCTGCTCTCTGCATCGCTCGTCCAATCCGTCAATTTCACGCCATCGCTCACCTTTTCCAAACATCACGCACAGGACCTGGAGATGCTCGCAATTAGCGGCAGTCGAGCGAGCCATCGTGTGGATCGCAGAGTGGCTCTTAATTATACAAAGCTTTTAAAGTTGTACGACACTCGAGGCCTCCCTGAAAAGTGTCCTGTCTGCTAACGGCCTGCAACAACCAAGTTTGCCAGATTTAAAATTTTAAAAGCTGTTTTCTCCAAACACGCAGCTATGATCTGGTTTGTGTGATGCTGAGGGATCGTGAAGATGCTCTGAGAGCACACACACCAACAAACTCATCACATCGGCTTCAGTCAGAGTAAACCCACTGCTGACACGTTTGTGCTTTTGCTGAACTTAAAGAAAAAACTGACTTCACATGCTGAAGTTCCACAGCGAAGGCGAGCAAATCGTGAGGCAATGAGCTGTTTAAATATGAATGAGTGTTGTGTGAATGCCTCTGCTGTGATATTTAGACAAGAACAGATCCCTGTGTGCCGCCGCTGCGTCTTTAGCTGCAGCTCGAGGGAAACTTGCTTCTGTTGTGGTATTTTTGGAGGAAGGAAATTCTCTAAAATGTTAATGCTTAAGCAAGAGCCATGGGAACCCTGCAGGAATTCTGCAAGATCTTTTTAAGCATTTAATTTTAATTAACAGTAAGAACTTTCCAGCCAGCTCTCCTGCTGAACTCCGGCTTCACCTTAATGCACTTTATCCAAACGCCCAAAGGACGATGAAGATGCAGCTGCCGGGCAGGAAGAAGACCTCAGAGAAGAATCATGGATGGAGGACATGCAGAGGGTTGGCGTGACCGAGGAGGATGCTGGGACAGGGTGAGATGGAGGCAGATGATCCGCTGTGGCGCCCCCTAAAGATGATTCTACGACCATCAGGCCTGCATATGTAGACCAGCTAAACCAAAGTTCCTTCTTATACTCTGAAATGGCCACAACGAGCTTCAGAAACGAGAAATCACCTCGTTTTTGCTTTACAGTTTTTCTGTCATAAGACTTTTTATTTGGGTTTGCCAGATGGGGCAGAATGCTCAGAACTGAACCTAAGCCCACCCCCCAGTGGTGACCGAGTTTGGAGAAGGCAAACTTCTGCCTCTTTTATGGAGTTTCTGCCTACATGGAGCATGTTTTCCAGCTCTATCCAAATTACTCCTGTTCTGTACATTACATCACACCTTCCTGCAAACACAATGTATCAACTAGCACCAGGACGGCCGCAGGCTGTAACTGCGCATAACGTGTTTATATTGCAAATGAAATACAGGTGAAGCTCCTGGCGCACAGGTTTTGTGCTGATGTTAATGCCAGAGGTGGTTCGGAGCTCTGCAGCTCTGGAGGCTTTTATGGACGATGCACGTCAGTGTTCGGCGACCCCGCTCTGTAACTTTACTGATGGCTGAGCCGCTCTGGTTCCTAAATGCTTCCACTTTGCAATGTCACCAGAGGTGTGGCCCTTCTGGCCTCATACTGTCGCTCAGATTCACGGCCGAGCACACAGGTCCTGTTTCACAGCTCTGTCAGACCCAGCTGGTTCTGAAGTCTCACATCTTACCAGCTTCACTGTGGTCTGAGGCCGGCATCGTTAAACTGGATAAACTTTTTCAGATGCTTTTTGTTTGAGCTGCAGTACACAGGTTTTTCCTTCTAGTGGAAGATTTGACATCCAGTGTGTAACATGTGGTCTATGGGGAATGCTATTTTAGCTTTAAGCTTGGAAGAAAATCATCCTGTCGTGCAGAGACGGCCCGGCTGATTTGCAGCGGGGCCGGTGGCATAAAATATACATGCATTTCCCAGAATATGAAACTTCTTCTTGGCATGTTGTGAAAAGGTCTAAAGGAGGTTTCTAGGTTGTTGCTGCTGTTGTATTTGGGGTTCAGAAGCCTGGGAATCAGCAAGTACAGATGTTCAGCTCGACCCTGAATCCCAGTATTTACAGCACTGCTTCTACCCTGGAAACATGGCCCACTTCTTCTGCGCTGGCTTCAAACAGGAAGGAGGCTGCAGACTGCTAAGTGTGACCCATCTGAAAAGAGCGCACACACACACACACACACACACACACACACACACACACAGGACTATTTTGATGTCCGTGCTCACAGTATGGGGTACCAGAGTCACTTCTGCAGACTGCAGTGAACACCAGCGCCAGGCAGCTAAAGCCACATCTGCTCGGCTTTCCCCCGGTGATAGGGGATGGAGGCGCCCAGGAGGGGAGCGCTATAGCAGGAGGACGCTGCGCTCAGCGGGGTGCAGGGTCAGATGATTGGATGAAAATGAAGAAGAAGTCCTGTGAGTCGCTGGATGGGTTGATGAATTAGAAATGAGAGGCAGAGAAAGGGATGCGTGAAAGAGTGATCAGTGAACTGAGCTGAAAAAAGAAGGAGACCCGGGGATTTGACAGTTACAGTGAAGGAGCAAGAGAGAGTGACGGATAATGGCAGGAGCGAGACTGAGCGCGTGCTGGAGCGAGGAAGAGCGAGGGCGGAGGGAGACGAAGAGGATGCAGCTCAACCAGACTGTGGTGGAGTGCAAATGTAAAAATGCTCAAAATATCCAGGGAAGTTCTGAGGGGGCTTTACACACACACACACACACACACACACACACACAAACAGACACACACACACACACACACACACGCGCCTCCGTCTCTGTTTCAGCTCATTCAATCACTTGTAACCTTTCTGAGGTTCTGTTGAGACTCACTGTCTCTC
>VUQK01003886.1:19946-33275 GCA_015106715.1 Bujurquina vittata | reverse complement strand
ATATCCAGGGAAGTTCTGAGGGGGCTTTACACACACACACACACACACACACACACACACGCACAAACAGACACACACACAGACACACACGCGCGCCCACACACACACAAACTTAAAATACTGACAACAATTTTATTAATATCAGTTAAACTGAAGCTCGGAGATTCTGAAAGGTTAGATGACTGTATCGGTCCAGGGAGCCCTCAGCATTGGAAAACAGCATGGATGGTGTTTTAAAATGGTAAGTGGTGTTTTTGTAACCATTAGTGAGGAGGCTGGTGTGTTTCTGACCCTTGTTAAAGTCAGAAAGGTGGTGCCAGATCAGTAAACAGAGCAAACTCGCAGCAATCACAAAAATGTGCCGATGGGAGCGCAACGCTCCGAGTGATCCATTAGCAGTGCGCTAATTTATGAACACACATGCAGCTCAGATTACTGGAACGGACAATCTACTAACCAGAATATTGTGGTGCAGCTGCAGTCTTTACAGTGTTGATGCTACACGCAGGAGAAACTGGTGTTTAAAAGTGCTTTATTCTAATAGCTGAGCTGCAGGATGTGATGAACATTATTTAAGGTTAGAGCTGCATGTTACTGTAGCACGTGTGCATGCACTGCACTGCTGTGTGAGGCTGCAGGTATTTATGAAGGTCAAAGGAAAGAACCGGACTCACAGCCGCCTTTGGGCAACAAACTGTTGTGCAAAATCCTGAATTCCACTCAGGGGCTCCTGAAGGGCTCCTGAAGGGCTCCTGAAGGGCTCCGACCGATGAAAGATGCATTAAAACTGCTTTGTGTCCTCTGCAGTCCTTCAAGTTTTCAGTCATTTTTCTTCCAGGATCAGAAACTAACAGCAGCCTTGAGGAAGTTTGGTGCTGCGTTCACAACTTTTAGACAGTTTAACGCTCATTTGTGTCACAAATACAGTGCAACACAATGCACATCATTTTTGCTCAGAAAATCAGTTTTTAGGATTCACCTAAATGTAAAAATGCTCTGAAAGGCAGACTTATAGAAATAAATGCACCTCCAACAAGACTCCAGCAAATCTAACTGTGTGTGTGTGTGTGTGTGTGTGTGTGTGTGTGTGTGTGTATGTGTGTGTGTGTGCGTGTGTGTGTGCGTGCAGGATAAGGACGAGGGGGAACAAACACACAGTTGTGCTGTAATGAGAAGATTTCCCACCATCCCCTCCTGTTCATGCCCAGGCTGACGGTGTGGGCAATCCTCTGGAGGAGACGACTGGCTACACTATTAAAAATACAACACACACACACACACACACACACGCACACCGCTGCCAAAAACACCTTCTGTATTACTGATTTCCACCAAGTCACATGACCTCCCGTGTTTCTGTGTTAAACTGATGGTGATGTGAGCTGATGATGGTGTTTGATGAGATCAGATGCTTTAACTTTAGTTTGAATTTAATTGTTAGACTTGGTTGATAAAACAGATTCTTTGGATTAAGGACACTAAAAACATCCCGCTGGACCCCAACAGGCAGATATCTGGATGCAGATTAGCTTGAGATCTCAAACTAAATGTGTATTTGTGAAAAGATGGCACCAAGTGTATAATTCGGTCCCATCTCACAGCGGTTAAAAATCCTGCTGGTCTCCGCTCCGGATCGACTCCAAAAGTTAATTACGTCCAAGTTGGGAAATTTTTCACGCAGATCCAACCATAACTTTCCGTGTAATCCTTCTAACAGGCAAACAAACCGAACCAATCGCACAACCTCCTCGGCAATCACACTCATCCAACATTTGTGGCCAGCCCCCCCCCCAAAGTCATTACACACAACAGGCCTCCAGTCTGAGCTTTGGCTGGACCACACAAGCACTCGCGCTCTAAAACTCTGCCAATAACGATTCCACTGAAAGCTCCAGGTCGCCGTCCCGTCACTAAATTCATTTTCTGCCTTTTTTAGAGCCTTGAAACGTACTCTTACTGCAGCAGGCCAACGTGTAGCAGCTCATAGAAAATTAAAAGGTTTGGAGCTTGAACACGTCCAACTTCCTGCTGCAGGCGTTTCAACCCAACGTGTCTCTGTGCGCTTTGTTTCAAGCGTCTCGTTCAGTCCGACCACCAAGCTTTCACACGCCTTTCTGCAGAGCGGAGGCGTATTGCCATGTGTCTCTTTTTTGAAAATGGCTTCCATCTGGTTGCTCTGCCATTGAGTCCAGATCAAAAATGCAGCCACAGCTCTGCAGCTCTGTCACAGAGCTCCTTTGATTTCTCGTCTGCTCGCTGACCAAACCTCTTGTTGGAGAATTTGCACATGATGGGCTGCAGAGGGAGAGGCCTGCAGGCTGCTGCCAGATCCCAGAGACGGAGCTCCGCTGTGGTCTCAAATATTTGCCTGCCTCTTCACAAATCACTAAATCGAGTTAGAGAGTTAAAGAGTATCAAATTTATATGTTGTTCATCGGTAAATGTAGGAATGTTTTTTAGAAACAATGTCACATTTGTTTTTTCAGTAAATTACTTTAGCCTCAAACAACAGAAAAAAAGGCACAGTGGGAAAATTATTTAAGACCACATGTGCTGGAAAAACCAATAACACACCATCTGAGGGCCGGTCCACGCAAAGTTCACCAGCATTTGTGTCATTTGATACACACTGAGACTCAAATAAGTTTAGTGATAACACACACAATACGAGTCAAAGGTTTGGACACTGGTACTGCATTTTGACGCCAGGCTACTGCTGTGGACTAACATGCACATAATGACCAGAGGCAGGAGGTGTTTCACGTCACTGCACGCCTTCAAACATCAAACCAATTTGAGGCTAAACATCGGGAACAACGGAGATGAAATCATAAAACTGTATCATTTATGAATCGTGTATAGCGATCAGGGCTTACAGCGGGCCAAAATGAGCACAGACGTCTGGAAGTTGGACTCACGGTACTTCAGCATCCAGTTAGCGCTACAGAAGAGGAGCGAGCATTAACGGAGTAACGCACAGTTGCAGGTCATTTCAAACGCAAAGTTTCTAACAGCGCAACAAATATGAGCAAACACACAAACTGTCTGCTAGCTGCCGAGCCCAGAGGGGGGCTTGTTAGCAGCCAGTTTGGGCCCGTGAGGGCGTCTTGGGCTCAGTCTGAACAAGCCACATGGGTCCAAGCTACTGTGTCCACCACTAGGAGGAGCTGCAGAGGCCTGATGCTTTGTGGTCTCCTGAAACGGGCCCCCGGTTCATGACACATGGTACCCAAGACAAAGCCCACAGCAGAGATGGCAGCATCATAATAAGTAAAGACACAAGAGGAGTCCTTTGTTTATAAAATGTGTTACAGATAGAAGGAAGAGTCCAAAAAAGCAACACCAACATGGCAGTTTGTGACCGTATCAAGGCTCAGAGACATGGCTACATATACACCGGGGGAGGGAAGCGTGGCAAAGTACAGGTTACTCAAACAGGCCCTGAATCGGTTAGCCCCGAACAGCTTATCCAACGTAACCGCCTCTCCTTTTCAAACCTTCTGAAGCGTCACGTTTGAACCGACAGCGGCGGGGCTCGCTCTGATCTGAGCACGCAGCGCTCGCACAAACAGGCCGATGGTTGTCTAACAGATTTCCACATAGATGCAGGCTCGGTGTGAACCTGTGTGCGCTGACAGCGGTAACAATCACACAAAGCTGCACTTTGACAGGCACAAGTTGAAAGCAACTCTGACACATGCATTTCCACAGATTCCTCACCATCAGCACCATCCCTATTCCTCCAAACCCTCCCAACACGGCACAGAGGGAAGCAGACGCCGACGATCCGGCCTTCCCTCGCCGGAATTCTGGGCATCGCGTCTGCAATATTCCTGCACTGTCAGCCAAAGCAGGTAAAAAGCTGTGATCTAACACAACCTCTCTGAGAACAACGAGGCAATCAGTATTTTATAAGTCATATTACTGATAGTTCAAAGTGTCTGTTTTTGACTCACAGAAGAAAACTGTGAGTCAAAAGAACGAGAGCCGAGAGGACGACAAAGAAAAAACGGGTTAATGAGGTGGTCACATGTTCTAGCATCCTGCTTTTGGATTGGCTAGCAGGGGGTGTGATTGAGCTGGGAGTGCAGGTCAAGAGTTGGCTGTATGTATTTAACATGCTGCAGGCAAATATCAGTCAGCTGACGGGCGGATCTAGACCTTTTAAATGTCTTTGATGCATCAGTGTTGTAGACGGAAAGACTTGATCTGACTGACTCTGGAGACCCCTGAACTTTACACAAATAATCAGTTTCCTGAGGTTTTGTTCTTAAACCAAATTTAAATACTTTTTTTCTTACCTGTTTCTGTTGCATCAAACTGCAGAGAGCTCCAGGGCTAAAGTAACAGAATCTGCAGTTCCTCTGCAGCCCAGCAGGGGCGCCACAGTGGGTCCCAATAGACTCCCATGTTAAAGCGTTCCAGCAGAAACAAACTGCTTTGGTCTCTGTGCATAATTTCCCCCTTTCATAACAGCTGTAGGGGGGAAGGATGTTTCTGTAACTCACCTGTTTAGAGTTTGCATTATTGGGGGCGTGGGCTCTCTGACAGGCAGTAGTAGCTGCTAGCTGTCTGCTAGCTTCACCTCAGCTAACTGGAGTCCCTGAACTGGACCTGTGGACTGTGTTTGTGCTGGTGGAGCATTTCTAATGGAATTATCTGACCAAGAAAGACAAAAACGCTCTGAATACACTGTCCTTCATTTCTTTTTGGTAGTTTCCATCATATTCAACAAAATCTGAAAATCTTGTGACTTCCCCCCGATGAGTGTGGCATTAGACAGGCTGACCTTTTAAATATAACGTACACTGGATAAAAACCAGACTTTAGGAAAGTGCATGTGCTGCAGAACCAGTCAGAATGTGGGACACTTGTCTCTGGATTTGGGACGAGGGGACAGGCAGTAAAAAAAGCTGTGCAGTCCCACATGAAGAGGGTCATCTGCTCTCCCCATTTACCTCCAATGAACAAAGATGCAACAGGAGATAAAATCTCAAACGCTCGTTTGTCTCGTTTGTGTAGCTGAATGTGTGGTCTCGTGGAGGCGGGGTTTGCTGTACAAACATGCAGCAGATGAGGGGGTCCAAACTACAGTGGGTCATTCAGATGACGCTTTAAATATTCAGACCGCTGTGTTTGTGAGATCGCCCATGTCGGTGTGTGCTTCACACAGACTTTAGTCCCTCTGAAAGCTTTCACTGTCTCCCTGCTGATGTCCGCTCATACTGTAACACACACACACACACACACACACCCCTCCGCCTTTTGTTTCCCGTGTCTTCCCTCCTGAATGCTCGTCTTCGTTTCAAGGTTTCTCGGCGGCGCCGCCACTTGACAGGCCCGTCGCCGTGACTCAGAGGAAAGCAGCGATTCGCCGGGTGGGCTTTTTGATGTCTCGGCGCTAACAGGCCGCCTTGCCTCTGCTTCTGTTTTGTCAGGTAGTTAGCCAGAGGAGGCATACGGTGTGTGCACAAGTGGACAGCCACTCAGAGCAGACGAAAATTGGTCCACGAGAAAGGATTTTTTTCTTTCAGCCGTCTCTCACACTCTCTTCTCGCTGCATTTGCTCAGTGTTTCTTGACATCTTGTCCTTTCTACCTGCCTCCACTTTATGCGTTCCTGTCTCTGACTGGTTTTCTTCTTCTCTCCCTCATTTTCCTTTCTTTGAAAAGACTCTTCTCCTTTGTCACAGTTCAGTGCAACCTCAATAGCTTCTGCTGCTATAGAAGCAAGGCAGGACCCTGTAATAATGAAGGCATTTGATGCCACGTGGTGATGGGCTCTATAGTCATAATACAAGGATCCATCCATCACAAGTGAAATGAGTAAGCTGAGCTGCAGTGTAGAAAAGCTTCACTATTAGTGAAGGAACATCCTTTCTGATCGTCTCCGGAGAAGGCCACTTTTTAGATTGAAGTGTCGCCTCGATGGGAACATCAATGAGTTTCCAGTCAGAAGGTACTCTCTCCATGAATTAGACATAAACAGCCCACATCGCCTCCCATGTGGGAATGAGGCAAAGAGCAGATAATGATCCGTGGAAGGTGAAGGAGGGTGAACCGAGTCACGTTCCAGAAGCTGGTACCGGAGGGCGGTGCTTTCTGTCAGACAGGAAGTAGGTGAAGTGTAATTTCTTGGAGTCAGCTGTTTAAGTTTGATATTTCACAGATACGTTTGTAGTGAAGATATTAATGCTGTCGCGCCTTTTCAAGCAACCAATCACATTTTAAAAGAGGCAGATCTCATCACCAAGGCAAAACCATAAAGGTGCTGATGGAGCAATAATGGAGCAATAATGAACCCTTTCATGTTCCATACGTTCTCAGAGGCGGATGCTCGGTACTGAAATTTATGAGCATTAGCAGAAAAGAAGAAGTTTAAGCAGTAAAATATGAGGCGGAAAGTTTGATGGGAGATAACGTCGATGCAAAGCTGCACCCTCCATCGTCTGTCCAATACTTGGTTGGCGTTTGTGAGCAGCAGCTCCAGTGCAGACGGCGTGATAACCAGAGCACAGAGTTGGACGGCTGTGACTACATCGTGTTAAGACAGTTAATTATGCAAGTTGTTGTGATTTAACAAAATCCTCTGAATGTGATTCCTGTGTAAAGGATTAGTCTCTGAGCCCTCGCTGCGATATTCACTGGAATATAATTCTGTTTGATGTTAACGCAGAACCCTTTTGGCCAGCTTACATCTACTGTAGGAATATTTCTATATTATTCTGCTCCCCTGATGAAAGAACTGCACATCAGTTCTGCCGTTTCCCTCTCTCTCGCTTCAGTTACTCTGGTATGTTATTACATTACAGCCCAGCTGAAAGTCTGACCTGTCCTTTACCTTTACACGGCCAAAATAAGGTCCAAGAATCCCATTGGAAAAGTATAATTTCATATCTATAAAAGCAGAAGTACTTTTTCAATAGTTAACTTTATGGAGATGTGATGTTTTTATTGGGCTGTGTGGTTATATTTTCTGCTCTGTGGGCTGCCTGGTGGGCCTCCTGGGTTTGCCTGAAAGGCCTTATGACTAGTGGATCATTAGCAGCTTGGCTGGGACACTGGCAGGCACACAATACCACGCATGCATGCATCCACGCACACACACACACACACACTTCCTCATTTTATACCCATGAAACTCTCGTCTGATCTGAAGTCAGCAGAACTGGAAGTACTTTCTTTGCTCCCTTTATCATCATATCAGCACATCATGAAAAACTGCAGAGATGGACAGAAGACAACAGATGGGCGCACACATTCTAAAACCATCACATTAACGTTACTTTCAGGTTTGCAGTCATGTGACCACGAGTCATGTGACCACGAACCATGTGACGTCAACTTGTTTGCCATTTTGGACACGTGACACTGTAAGGTCAAGTGAATACGCCTACACAGACCTGGAGACCAGCTGGCAAGCAGTTGGCGACCATCTGGTAACCACCGGCGTTGCCCGACCGGTTGGCGAGCGGTGGTTGGAGGTGAAATTGGTCTCAAAGACCACCACAAACCTCCTTTCAATAGTATTGGTCCATAACAGATTGCTGCAGTTGCCTGTAGTTTGCATGGACGGTGCTGACTGGCCTGCAAATACTTACAAATACCCACTGCTCTCTGACCAGAAGAGAAACTGTGAAAAGTAAGAAGGAGAACGTTTGCCTTCAAAGTAAAAGTTGCACCTTTTGTTTTGTGTTGGCCACAGGCACTTCTGAAATATGTTGGTTGCATGAATGATGCACCAGTTTTACTCTGAAGGTGAATGTACATGTTTTGGGCGTGCGTCGCACTTTTCAGGTTGCACTAGTAGTTAGCGACTGTTTGCAAAGTCGGTATTTTCCATGCAAACTATGGGTAACTGTGGCAACCTGTCAGCGACCAAACCAGTGCCAGCAGCCTCCATGAACCACTCGCCAACCAGTCAGGAAATACACATTTTTGGTTGTATAACATCTAAAATAACAGAAAAGCTAGACCACAGGCTACAGTTTGTTAATGAGGATCAAACAGAGTTATGGCCTGACAGATCTGCTAGTACTGAAACACACATTATCCATTGTCAACTCACCAAATAACTTCACCAGCCATAATACTAATGCATAGGATATCAAACAGTAATGACTTCAGCTATAGTAATCATGTAAAGGCACAAAGCTAAAAGTATATAGCTAACATTTACTTTCTACTGTAATGTCCAGTGCGGGGCGCTTAGCCAGCCAGCCAGCCCACACTTAGCTACAGAGCTAACTGAATTTTTTCATTATCTGGATTGATAATCGAGTTATTATTAGATCCTAAAATTATTGCAAACCTGAACATAAAGACAGAAAAGGAAAAGCTTCAGTTCATTTTTAAGATTTAGGGAAAAGAAGGCATGAAAACATTGATAAATTAAGCTCTTGTTTTGCAGTAAAACACACTCCTGTAATAACCTGTGAGCTCTGCTGCTCTTCTACAGTGGGCGGCATTACTTTGAGCCAGCAGCTCTACATCCTCCAGCTTTTACAATAAGAATGTTCTTTTAGTGCAGCCCCCCCCCACTGGGATAAAAACCACTCGAGTCAAATGTGTTCACGCACACGTCCATCACGTTCATGTGAAACAGCAGCACGCTCACGTGTCCACAGCACGCCATCACGCCGCCCATTTGCACAACAACCGCCGCCTGAGTGACATCGCCCCGAATCTCTCACTACGATCTTGATGTCCCATTGAGGAAGACGTTTTTAGACCTGCTCTGCAGCGCTAAAATGCCTGATTGCATGTTTATGAAGCATAAAATGTAGACCAGAGGCTGGGAGCAGAGGAGAATCCTGGGAAAGGTCAGAGGTCAGGCTGCTGTGGCCCCTCGGGGGGACATTAACCTCTGAGCTGTGTGTGTGTGTGAGTGAAGACAGACAAGTTTGATGTGCATTTTTAAATGAAAGAAGATGATGGAGAACAGGTATGACAGTAATAATGGCAGTGTGTGTGTGTGTGTGTGTGAGGACTGTATTATTGACAAAACACAAACGTCTTTCTGAACATCAGTCGGACGGTGTGTGTTGGATGTGAAGCGTCTGTCAGCACGTCTGTCATCAGCTGCGTTAGCCGCGGTGTGTGTTACACACAGCAGATGGACCAGAAATGTTAACAAGGATCTTCTTAAAGAACGTCTCACAGGACCGAACGCCTCGGACCGGGACCCGGGTCAGGCGCCGAGCAGCCACTGAAGCTGCAATTCCACTCATGTCCACTTGAGGCAGCCCCCAGGCCCCGCAGCCCCCATGTTGAAGCTTGTTGTTTCCATTTAGTCTGCACACGACCGTCACAGCTCAACACAAGTGCAGCCTTCATTCCAGGCCTCAGCCAGCTGGAAAACATCCACACTGTATTCCAAGGACTTACAGTGGGAAAAAAGAGGATTTTAGCCGAATAGCAGTAACACAGCAAGCGTGTCCCACACACAAACAGCACAAACCAGAGATTAGCCACAGCCACAGAGGTGTTACCTGCTGGAGATTTACCTTCAGTTTGGAGCTGCCGCCTCCTGACAGAGAGGGAGAATCCTGTGTCACATGATACACGGAGGGCTTTTATCACTTCCTGGTCACCTGATGTCCATGTCATGTGACCACATGATTTGCCCAATGCTTAACACTTTTCTGATTTTATTATATACTTATTTTAATATTATTTTAGAGGCTGAACATTCAGAGAAATCCAGTCCTGATAAATAACAATGAAATCTTTAGTTTTAAATGTTTTTCACACATTTCTAAAATATTTATATTTTCTTGTTTTTATGGCTGTCGGTCTGATAAAGGAGATAAGCTGCATCACCACTGCAGTTATACAGAAACAAGCAGCAGCCGCACAGCACAGGTCATTAGTTGGGCTCGCTGTGCTGGTTGTGCTGAAGAGTCGCGTCATTGGGTGACTTTGGATGTTTGAACGATCATTATTGACCGTCTGAGTGAAGTATCGGGAGGAGAAATCAATGTTCCTGCTGTTGCGGCGTGCTGATTTGAACCGGACCGATGAAGGCTGGGTCCATACTCACTGTAATTCATTATACGCACAGCCACTAAAAAATCAATCACTGCCCCCTACCTGCCCCCCAATTTTACCTTCATACGGTGAATATTTTCAGAGTTAAAGGAGACGCCCTCGACCCCAGAAGCTGAGCCTGGTGTCCAAATGCAGGTAAAAGGAGACCTTCAGATGCTCTAACCTGATTCGAGCAGCCGCCTGTCCCACATCACACGGTGGATATGAGCCTGAAAGTTTACCCAGAATGCACTTTTTAAAGGTTCCTCCAGCGGAAACATGCAGCCCACAAACGATCCATGAAGAAGTTTAGAGGTGAAAAACGTCTCATAAAGTGGCACCAATGAGACTCAGAGCTGCTGAGAAGACCACAGTTATTTAGTCCTGACTCTGAGGATTTCCCTTCTAACTAACTAAGGACTCTCCTGGAGTTATTTTAGGAACATACCACTTGTTTTAGAAAATTATCAGGTTAAATTTCTCCCTTAAAGTTGCTCTGACGGATCTCCGTGTTTGACATTTTAACCAATGAAGACTTTTTCATGTGGATATCTGCAGTAGTTATGAAGTTATGAGGGTAAAACTTTGTGTGGCTTCATGAACTATTTTAAAATCAAATAATCAAAACTCAGCTGATCCTGGGGAAGGGGGGGTTCTGAAGTATTCACAGACTGACCCGTGTGGCAGTCGATGCTGTGCGATCAGCGCTGTAGAGCCGCAGTTTGTGCGTCTAAGCAGGTTAAAACAAATGTGAGGAATGTAGCTACAGCGCTTTGACACCCAGGTCTGCAGCGGGCCCACAGAGAGGCTCCTGTGTCGGCGGATAATGGCGCGCTCTGATGGCTTTTGCAGATACGAGCTCACGCCGAGGCCGCTGGAATGTGTGACACTGGCAGAACGGCTCGGGACGCGTGAACAGCATTTTTTCTTTACTTTTCTGTTAATAACCGCATTGTTTCGCCCTCGGCCTCGGGTTACTCCGTGTTTGCAAATACTTTTTATTTTCTGCATGTTTGGACCAACTTAGCCGGCGCACAGAGGTCACAGTAAAAAAAGGCAGTTATTGTGAGGAACGCTGAGCGGATCCCACAGGTCCCACAACTCCAGGAAGTGCTTGGGAGTGGGAGAAGGGGGATTTTATTATTTACCCAGGGAAGAAATGGAATATAAGGGGAATTTTCTGAATGTCAGAATGTCATTTATTACTTCTTTAATACTTTAATTCCATGAAACTGATATCTTTGTCTGCAGAAAGCAGACTGTTTAACTCCCTCTGATCTCCAAAAGTTTGTACCCTGCAAAAAAAAAAAAGATCATATGAGAAACAATACAAAGAACGCTGTCAACGTGTTTCTTATCTGGGTCCTCGAAACAGTAAAGAAGCAAATAAATGAACTGTTTTTCTTTGGTGTTAATTTAGTGCTGGGACATTTAGAATGAAGTCAGCTTAAAGATCATTTGACATATCAAATTAAATGCGTGTGACATTTGTAAAAAACTGGAAAACAGCTTCTCACCTGTGGACACTCTCAGGTTATTCTCTCACTTCAACATGTAAAAGCTGAACAAATGTTTGGTACGTTATAGAGAAGCAGGTCGGACCCTCCGAGCCGGCAGGCAGCATCTACATGCGTCTGGGCCGGTTCATGCAGTTCAGTCAGAAGGAAGAAATGAATCCTGTCACAGGGCCTGAGAGCCAAAGAGACGGCGATGCTGCGGGAGGACACACGGCTCCTCTGCTCGTATTCGCACGATTGGCTGTGGCATTTTCAGCTGCGAACTCGCCGTAAAGGTCGAAGGTGATCGGCTGCCTTTCTCGACATCTCGTGCCCTTCACGCACAGTCACATCGTTGCAGGCGGCACGCCGCTTGTGCACAGGAAGACCCGACACAGCGGTCCCACGCTGCGTGTCAAAGGTCACTCCTTGTTCCCCGGGGAACGACGGGGACCGAGGAGGAAGTAGAAAAATACCCAAACAAAAAGAGCTGATCTCTCCTGGTCGGCCCGTCGCGCTGCTCGTCGCCTGTTTGTGTATCTGTCCGTCTGCAGCCCTCAAACCGCGGCTTTCGCAGCGTGGGAGAGGTCTGATGGAAACCGTGGAGCTTGTAGCAGAAATTCCAGGCACACCACAGAAAACATTCAGATTATTTCTTCTGCAGATAATTAGTCAGAGATGATTTACTGCCATCGAGAGAGAAAGGGCGTGGGAGTGGATCCATAGCTGAGATAATGTGGAGGGCAATGTGGCGCACAGCAACATGCCTGAAGAGACATGACTCAAAAATGTAGTCCTCACTCCGAGTCCATAACTCCTGCTCTTGTTTAAATCCTGGTTGTGGTCTGGAAACATCTCCTGCAGCAAGAGATGAATCAAAATGTCACTCAGGAACATTAACGCAGCGAGACTGAATCATTAGACATGATCTATGACACAGCCGGGACATTTTTCACTGAATTTGGCATTCCCTGTTTTGCAGTTTAACTGAATTCTGATTTACTCAAACCTGGAAGTGCACTGCAGGCGTGTGGAGGGCTGCGGGGATGCTGAGCTGCTGTCCCGGCCGGCGGTCTCTGAGGAGACATGGCACAGGTTTACTGAGCAGAGAGGGTTCTCACAAAAAAATCCAAAATTAAAATCAGGAAGAATTTGGCCTTAAAATGTTTTAAAATTCCCCAAAACATGGATGAAAAGGACACCACGGATCTGTTCCTACATGAAAAACAACATCATCCTGACTACGACTGCTGCTCCTGATTCTTCTGAAATGAACTAACCTGCTTTAGTGACGCCGGCTCATCTGGACAATTGGGAACTATATGGAAATATTGACGGAGGCCGGCTGGCAGTGTTGTGTGAACAGGGTCTATTTCACAGCCCGTGCCCTCCCTGCAGCCAGGAAGACGTATCGATCCCGAGCTCAGCGATGAAGTCGTTCCACAAACTCCATCTTTCTGCACCTTAAGCTGTCTGGGAGTGACAGTAAGCCCTCTGCGACAGCACGTCTTTCCTTACCTCCCGCACTGATGCTAATGCTCACTTTTAAATGCAGCTCTGTTTTTCATAAATCACACATTTACACACAAGCTCTTATCAGAGAGGAAGGAGAGAGGAGAGCTTTCAGCCCGACAGGGAGCACATTTAATCGGTTTGTAGTGGAGTGTCAGTTTATGGAGTCGAGCAGGAGTGAAGCACAGCTTAACTAGGACACATAAAGAGCGCTTCCAGGGAGAGAGGAGCAAGGACGGGCAGGTGAGCTCGATTGGTGTGATATCACAGGAATGGCTCCGGGGCTGGAAGTG